>JAWQFJ010031220.1:52500-60000 GCA_034096865.1 Theodoxus fluviatilis
TTCGACAGCACAGTATGCTAAAATGGCTCTCTCCAAGATACATTAGTCTGAACAGATGTTGCCTTCGTAGCCACAGCTTTGCAGCCCAGAGTGTGGGTTGCGATTTCAGCTTCAGAGCCTTTTTCGTCGAAAGCGACCGGGCGCCATATAAGGAACTAACTTTCTCACACGCTGTTGCGGCCCTACTTTCTGCTCAAGTTCGCAGGTACCACATGCTGCTTGTTGTGATGCAAGGACCTCGCGCTCGGGGTTTCGCTATTTCCGCTTGAACTGCATTGTTTTTTACGTCCCATTGACCGTGACACTGTCAGAGAAGTGAAAGCGTCCCGTGGTCCCAGCCATATCTGTCGGCAGCACCAGATGGAAGTGATCGACAGAAAGCGACCACTAAGTTGCTGTCGCTGCAGCCTGATTGCTTGTAAGTGTATGAGCTTCGTATTGCACTGCACGACATCTGCCTGTCTTTAGGCTTTCAGCGGCCAAGAGTTGCTAGCTCAGAGACTACGAGATAAACTATGAAGCATTTAGACTCACCGAGCGGGGTGAACGTGGAAAATAGTCGATGTAAAACAAAAATGCCAGTTTCAGCTGTGTACTTCGGTCAGGTCGGTGTCGACGCATCAGTCATTCGCTGTAATAGTGAAGATTGGAACGCTGCTAATTCATATCCCAGAAGAAATTAACATTCTCACACGTACTACCGTACTAAAACAAATAGCGTTATTTCCCAAGGGCTGTTTGTAAAAGTCGAATACACCACTTCCTTGTACTGACATGGACTCTGATTTCCTGCTTGATTCAAGATGCAAATGCCTTACACTGTTGTGTCTGGGGCACCAAAGACAAAAAAAACTAAATACATGTATGAAAACAAACTGACGATAGGTTTCATCGTGATCGTCGTTATTACCATTATCGTCGTCGACGTCATTGCTGCCTCCCATTGAATTTTAAAATGCAGAGCGTCTATGGCTCTGGTACGAAAAATGGTTTTGATAAAAAATGGCACCGATGAAAAACAAGCACGGACATACATCCAAAAACATGCTGGAAGAAATGGACACCAGGTTTTTCCATTTCCATTCACAGATAATCTACAATCTACACTTCTTTTTGCTAACATCTATCACGCTCACATTACAACATTTACGCTGACAAATTAATTTCCTTCCTACAACAAATGCGTATTCTCGACGAAGAGCTATTCAACTGGATGTCCTAATGATTCAAAGCTTATGCCTAAATCTCATCCTGGAAAATCACACCCGCCTTTGGGGAAATCACCGTCGTCGAAGCTTCCACATATCATCGCCTGTTCTCCCTTTTGCCTGAGATCGCCAGTGTGATAACACAATCGACCGCACTTTTGGAACGGAAAGGAGATGGGCTGGCCCGGCCGTGTGTGAACGACTCGATAAAGGCGTGGAGGCGATGATGGAGGGAGAAACAGGGAATGAAGCCATAAAGCGCGTTTGAGAAAGATGGCGAGGCAGATCACTGCGAGCGTAAGCTGCTGTATTTTGCACCCACATCATGGCTATCAGACGCTTAAAAGCAACTTCGTAATGCGCTCCTGCTTATCACGCTACGGGGAAAATAGTCTGGCTATATATCAAACTTTTCGCTTCAATGCAATCACTTTTTGCGAGAGGAAAAATGTTTTCCCAAACTTTCAATCCGTGAAGGTTTATTTCAACTTAGTCATTGATTAGCTGTATCTGACACTACCACGCCTAATCAGCCGCCCAGGAGAATAGCAAAAGATTACCAACTGTCTGCAGGGTAATATGACAGAAAAGAGAGGTCGAGAGTAGTATGGAAGCAAATGATAGCAGGCTTTGCCCTACCCTGTATGCTTCCTCCCTTCTCCCCACTCGGCTGAAATCCTCCTCCTCCTCCTCCTCCTCCTCCTCCTCCTCCTCCTCCTCCTCCTCCTCCTCCTCCTCCTCCTCCTCCTCCTCCTCCTCCTCCTCCTCTTCCTCCTGCTGCTGCTGCTGCTGCTCCTCCTCCTCCTCAGCACGAACAGTACGGAAAAAAGTATATATGTTGTAGGCAGAGATGCAAAGTTGAAATAAAGCTTCCTTGCTTCCTTGAGAACCTCAGAGTATATTGTGGGTTAATCCTCATAGCGGCGTGCGGATGAAGAAGTTTATGGCTTGTTCTACTTTGGAGCAGGTTCAAACACACACACACACACACACACACACGTGCGCGCGCACACACACACACGCACATGCACACACACACATACACACACGCGCGCATGCACACACACACGTACGCACATACACACACACACACACACACACACACACACGTCTGCTCCTCCTCCTCCCATACCAAAAGCAGTATCGGGGGAAGACGGCTTTATTTGCTGAGATAGACAGGGGTTATCTGTATTGAGAGGGACCATAAACACACCTCTCATTGCCCTTAGCAACCGTATCTCTACCATTCCTGACCACCTCTGGGGACCAAACCCAAGCAACAGCCGTCATGGCGTTTGGCCAACAGCTTAAAAAGAAAGAAAACAAACCGGCTCCTGATATCGCTACCACAAAGTTAGGTAACCTATTACCATATGTATGGCATCTACATTGTGTGTGTCAAATTTGAATACATCAGCTTTAAGTGATATGAGAATTCACAAAGAGCACACAAAGAAACACACATTCACGCGCGCACAAACACGCGCGTGCGCACGCGCAAACACACGAACACACGCGCGTGCCCACATACACACCCAAACGCACGCACACACACACACACACACAAACGCACGCACACACACACACACACACACACAATCCACTCTCTCTCTCTCTCTCTCTCTCTCTCTCTCTCTCTCTCTCTCTCTCTCTCTCCCCCTCTCTCTCTCTCTCTCTCTCTCTCTCTCTCTCTCTCAGCTCGTGTTGGAATTCAAAAACATAAAATGCTGCTTTGCGGCTACAATTTTGAATTTTCAGCAAGACGATGTCGAGTAAGATATTTCGATTTCTGCTTGGCGTGAATAATTTACGTCGTATCCTCTTAGGTTGGTCTCAGAAAGGAAAGTCTACGACAAAGCAAGGATAAAACAGCATCCCTGTTCTACTACCAGACAGCCCCAGCTTATTTGCAAAGGGACAGCTGCAACTAGCAAACAATGAAGTGCAAATGAACAGTCCCAGTAGAGTTGTAGCTTCATCACAGCGCACCAGTCAAAACAGAATTCCGATGCTGACCTCCTCGTTGCCTTCAGTGAAATCTACAGCCTTCAGGGAAATGCTGGAAGTAGAGGAGCGACAAGCAGGCATGGAAGTGAATATTAACAGTCCCAGTAGAATTCTAGTTGTATAATAAAAATTACCGTACCAGTAAGAATGCGGAGTTTCGAATTCCCTGCACTGAACTCTACTGCCATAAGGGAAGTGCGGAGCAAATTGCAAATTTGATCCCAGGGATAAAATGTAGGCCCTATTTCGTACTTTCATTACACCCATCATGGGCGGACGAGGGGGGTGGGGGGTGGGGTTCTGGGATTTCCAGAACACCCCCCATCCCCTAACAGCAAAAAAAAAAGTTATACTTTGAGTGTCAATGTTTTTGGTATTCTTCAGTAACAAAATCTGCTGCCTGAAACTGGCAATGATCATCAACAGAATGCACCAGATTGCACCATTTTGCATCCTGGTTTTCAAAATTGTTCGGGGGCCCTCCTCCTAAAAAAAAGTTTGGAACCCCCCCCCCCCACCCCGCCCAAAATAAATGAACTGATCCCCCCCCCCCCCCCCCCCCCCATCCACTGAGCGATCTGATTGATAAACATGGCTTCCCTCGTCATCTCTTCGCCGACGACACCATGATCTATGCTGTATCTCATCTAGATGCGGTAGGCTTTGCAGCAAATAAAGCAACGACGCAAACTTATTGCAATGACATCAAGAAACAGATGTCAACCAACCACCTCAAGCTAAATAAATAAAAAACGGATACATATAATCCTGCTTGGTAGAGGACCACCTACACATATATTGTCATGGCTGATGCTAAAATAAATTGCTCCACCTGTGTAAAACTGCAGCATCTTTGGCTGTCCCCTCATTCTGTCCCTTCTGGATCATTGCAATAGGCTTTCGGCTGCAGCAACTAGTGGGTAAATACGGAGATTGCGACACCTGCATCTCACGGCTGCAAGAGTAGTGAAGCGACCACCAGCGTGAGCTCATATGACTCAGTGATTCGGGATCTTCATTGGCCTCCAGTTCATCTGTGCGTGAAATTTAAAGCTGTCTCTATGGTCTTCAAGCGTGCAGCAGGTCAAGTTCCACCCTACCTCATAGGCCTCATCAAGAAGCAGAAGTCCACGAAAAGTCTTCGTTCATCAGACAGACGACTTTTCACAGTCCCACAGTCAAGACTGAGAGGCTACAGCGACAATGTAGCGGGTCACAACTATTGGAATCGGCCTTCTGAGTCTCTGAAGTCGTTTCAATGTTTGTCATCTTTCAAAACTAGCCTCAAAAGGTACCTTTTCCGTCTCTGTCCGGTCGCGCCATTCTAGTAGAGCGATAAACAGCACATACAAACTTTAGATACATACATCATTATATACATGCATGCATGCAGGCTAGCAGGGAGGCAGGCAGGCAGGTGGGCGTGCGGGCGGGCAGGCAGGCAGGCAGGCACGCAGGCAAGCAGGCAGTCAGGCAGGCAGACAGGCAAGCAGGCAAGCAGGCATGCAGGCAGGCATGCAGGCAGGCATGCAGGCAGGCAGGCATACATTCGCACACTCAACATGTGACATGTTATAATTCTAAGCGACACCTTGTTGTCTCCTGGCGTGTGTTGCAAGTAGGATGAGCATCGGAATCATACAACAACATACTGAGTGTTCCACGAGACTCATCACTCCCCGCTAGGTATTTCACAACACTTGTGATCGGGTCGACCTTGACTGCTGTTGTACCACTGTTACCAACTTAGTTGCGTGTGATCTTCTTCAGAGAACGATCTATTTCCAAAGCACATATCAAGGACGACCTCTTCCTTTGGGTGCCAATTGGAGTTTCCCTGTGACTATCGTCTCCTACGACGCAATCTCCAAAGAAGCAGTGACGTCAGTAGAGGACAATATATATATACAATTATTCAAAATTTTGATGTGAAAGCGGACAGACTGACTGCCCGAGTAGAATCTCGAGCAAGGACGAAAGTTGAGACTTCATCACCTTTACCGGAACACACGTCCAGCGGCATTCTCACGCCGACTCTTTCCGGCCGGTGGATGTTCAAGTAAATACGAGGCAGGACTCACTCGCGAGAGGCAAAGTGCGAGGACGATGCATTATTGAACAAGTCTGCGACCCTGACTCAGACCTTACTCTACATCTACAGAGCAAGGAGCGCTGCTCCTTTACGCCAGGCCAAGGGACGCGGGCTTCCTGCAGGGAAGTACGTCAATGGCGTCTCGCCAGTGGCGTGCATGGACGCTCTTCAAACGGGGACGCCGCCAGGAGAGGCGTGATGCTCCCAGTTATCGCCCTTGCAGCGCATCAAGCGCCTGGACCCGAGAAGTCGATGCGAGGAGCCGTGTGAGCGGTACAGACGGCAGTAAACGCCTTCACGTGTACGCCAGCACGACAGCAGAGGCTCGTAACCGCTCGCTGGACCCCGTGAACGGACTTGGACAATTTCCCTCAGCTTTGATATGTAACGACCTCTGCAGTAAACGTGAGTTACGCCCTCAAGGAAGCGACCACTTTATGCGTTCCGGAGTGAATATCTGCCATGACAAGTGATGTCGCTCGTTTGTATCGTCGATGTTCTTGCAAGAACAGTGAGACGAAGAGAAGTGTTGGAAATAAATTTACCTCATAATGTAGATGCTCTCTGATCTGAAACAATCTGTACGCTATCGGTTTCGTGAGGAGATACGCATGGATGGAAAATAAAATAAACGTAATTGTTACTTTAAAGGTGGAAAATCCAAAAGGAATAAATGAAAATTAAAGATAACAAAATACACGTTTTTCCCTGGCTACAGCGTAATCAAAGCGGGGTGAGCACACACACCACCCCGTAACTAATTCTTTCAGTTCTCCTGTACTTCTGCTTACTGTGCACCCTACACCCTGCATCTTCCACTAGGCCTACATGATAGGTTGTGTTTTTCAATGCTCGATCAAATCCTGGAAGACTGGCGTTTTTTCGTCGATGAGGGGTCGCTATTGCGGGGGGCAGCTATTGCGGGATTTTTTTTGGGTCAACAGTTCTTAAGGCCATTTTGATTCTTTTGTCCTAAAATGCATAAAAAAATAAAATATTTGTAACTTTTTTTAAACTTAGAAATTTTTCGTTTTTTTTCTCAAAATCTTTTTATATTTTTGTGGCCCATTTTTATTATTTTGTCCCAAAACGCCAAAACAAAAATTTTATGGGCTTTTAGGCGTTTCAAGAGGGTGAAAATAGTCAGAATCTGCCGGTTGGTTCCGTAGCCGTAGTTTTTATCAATAACGGGTGAAGCTTTATATTCTAACTCCATTCCACGTTTGACTCTCAATGGGTGGTCCCTACACCCTAACTCCAGGGACCGACGCTGATGTTGGACACAAACGTGACAAAAAGTAACGCGTCCGGGTTTAGGTGAAACTCCCCGGACAGGCTAAGTCAGTCAGGCGGGGTGGCGGGTGCGGCCTAGGCTGAGCGCTATCGGTAAAACCCGATCAAGAAATTTTGGGGAAATTTTTTTGAAAAACCCCCCGAATAATTTTTTTTTTCTTCGAAAAAAGTAACAAAAATGTTGTGTTTTTTAGACGTTTTAGGACAAAAGAATCAAAATGGCCTTAAGAACTTTCGACCAAAAAAATCCCGCAATAGCGGCCCTCCGCAATAGAGAGCCGATCTCTTTTCGTCGTAGCGTTCGCCTTTTCCCCGTGTGTTTCTTTCCATGCCAGTGATTGATGCCACTGTGGGCATTGAACCCCTGGCAGCGAGGGTAGGAACTAGGGAGGCACTCCTCTAATCTTCTCATTATCGCATTCAAATGGATGTTCGTCTCTGCCTCCATCTCTATTTCTTTTGTACTGGTAGAACGGACCTGATGACGAAAAACCTACAAGAAGGTTCCTGTCAGTCCAGATTCTGGAAAACGGCGCCGGACTTAAAGACAAGTTAACATTGCACCGAACATGCAAGTTTCCTGTTTAAGAAAATATTTGAAATCGAGTTGTTTTTTAAAGTGTCGTCGCACGTTTCTTTCATTGTCTTGCGTGGCAAATGCTGGTCTCATCCCAGTAAAGGTTTTCAGGCTACCTTTGGCTTCAGATCAATATGGTGAGCTTATCTTGTCTGATTGTACAAATGTATCTTGGCGGAGTCCGTGAATGCCTCAAACCTTTGTTGCGGCGAGTCAGTCAATTCTACATAATGCAGGCAACAGGAGCAAACAGCAGTAGAATAATCCTCAAGTAGAACAAAAGCTACTGAGACAGCGCCGATGTCAAGATAAACCGCGAAAGC
>JAWQFJ010031220.1:65000-73197 GCA_034096865.1 Theodoxus fluviatilis
GACAGAGAGAGGGATGGAACTAATGGAAGGACGCACAGACGGACAGAACATAGACAGAGAGAGGGATGGAAGTGATGGAAGGACGCACAGACGGACAGAACATAGACAGAGAGAGGGATGGAAGTGATGGAAGGACGCACAGACGGACAGAACATAGACAGAGAGAGGGATGGAAGTGATGGAAGGACGCACAGACGGACAGAACATAGACAGAGAGAGGGATGGAACTGATGCAAGGACGCACAGACGGACAGAACATAGACAGAGAGAGGGATGGAACTGATGGAAGGACGCACAGACGGACAGAACATAGACAGAGAGAGGGATGGAACTGATGCAAGGACGCACAGACGGACAGAACATAGACAGAGAGAGGGATGGAACTGATGCAAGGACGCACAGACGGACAGAACATAGACAGAGAGAGGGATGGAAGTGATGGAAGGACGCACAGACGGACAGAACATAGACAGAGAGAGGGATGGAAGTGATGGAAGGACGCACAGACGGACAGAACATAGACCGAGAGAGGGATGGAACTGATGCAAGGACGCACAGACGGACAGAACATAGACAGAGAGAGGGATGGAACTGATGGAAGGACGCACAGACGGACAGAACATAGACAGAGAGAGGGATGGAAGTGATGGAAGGACGCACAGACGGACAGAACATAGACAGAGAGAGGGATGGAAGTGATGGAAGGACGCACAGACGGACAGAACATAGACAGAGAGAGGGATGGAAGTGATGGAAGGACGCACAGACGGACAGAACCTAGACAGAGAGAGGGATGGAAGTGATGGAAGGACGCACAGACGGACAGAACATAGACAGAGAGAGGGATGGAACTGATGGACAGAACATAGACAGAGAGAGGGATGGAACTGATGGACAGAACATAGACAGAGAGAGGGATGGAAGTGATGGAAGGACGCACAGACGGACAGAACATAGACAGAGAGAGGGATGGAACTGATGGAAGGACGCACAGACGGACAGAACATAGACAGAGAGAGGGATGGAACTGATGGAAGGACGCACAGACGGACAGAACATAGACAGAGAGAGGGATGGAACTGGTGGAAGGACGCACAGACGGACAGAACATAGACAGAGAGAGGGATGGAAGTGATGGAAGGACGCACAGACGGACAGAACATAGACAGAGAGAGGGATGGAACTGATGGACAGAACATAGACAGAGAGAGGGATGGAACTGATGGACAGAACATAGACAGAGAGAGGGATGGAAGTGATGGAAGGACGCACAGACGGACAGAACATAGACAGAGAGAGGGATGGAACTGATGGAAGGACGCACAGACGGACAGAACATAGACAGAGAGAGGGATGGAACTGATGGAAGGACGCACAGACGGACAGAACATAGACAGAGAGAGGGATGGAACTGGTGGAAGGACGCACAGACGGACAGAACATAGACAGAGAGAGGGATGGAAGTGATGGAAGGACGCACAGACGGACAGAACATAGACAGAGAGAGGGATGGAAGTGATGGAAGGACGCACAGACGGACAGAACATAGACAGAGAGAGGGATGGAAGTGATGGAAGGACGCACAGACGGACAGAACATAGACAGAGAGAGGGATGGAAGTGATGGAAGGACGCACAGACGGACAGAACATAGACAGAGAGAGGGATGGAAGTGATGGAAGGACGCACAGACGGACAGAACATAGACAGAGAGAGGGATGGAACTGATGCAAGGACGCACAGACGGACAGAACATAGACAGAGAGAGGGATGGAAGTGATGGAAGGACGCACAGACGGACAGAACATAGACAGAGAGAGGGATGGAACTGATGGAAGGACGCACAGACGGACAGAACATAGACAGAGAGAGGGATGGAAGTGATGGAAGGACGCACAGACGGACAGAACATAGACAGAGAGAGGGATGGAAGTGATGGAAGGACGCACAGACGGACAGAACATAGACAGAGAGAGGGATGGAAGTGATGGAAGGACGCACAGACGGACAGAACATAGACAGAGAGAGGGATGGAACTGATGCAAGGACGCACAGACGGACAGAACATAGACAGAGAGAGGGATGGAACTGATGGAAGGACGCACAGACGGACAGAACATAGACAGAGAGAGGGATGGAACTGATGCAAGGACGCACAGACGGACAGAACATAGACAGAGAGAGGGATGGAACTGATGCAAGGACGCACAGACGGACAGAACATAGACAGAGAGAGGGATGGAAGTGATGGAAGGACGCACAGACGGACAGAACATAGACAGAGAGAGGGATGGAAGTGATGGAAGGACGCACAGACGGACAGAACATAGACAGAGAGAGGGATGGAACTGATGCAAGGACGCACAGACGGACAGAACATAGACAGAGAGAGGGATGGAACTGATGGAAGGACGCACAGACGGACAGAACATAGACAGAGAGAGGGATGGAAGTGATGGAAGGACGCACAGACGGACAGAACATAGACAGAGAGAGGGATGGAAGTGATGGAAGGACGCACAGACGGACAGAACATAGACAGAGAGAGGGATGGAAGTGATGGAAGGACGCACAGACGGACAGAACATAGACAGAGAGAGGGATGGAAGTGATGCAAGGACGCACAGACCTACGAACGAAAGCATTAATAAACGTATGAACGAAATGAAGGACGATCACACACACACACACACGCGCGCGCGCGCACGCACGCACGCACACACACACACACACGCACACACACACACACGCACGCACGCACGCACACACACACACACACACACACACACGCACGCACGCACACACACACACACACACACACACACGCATGGGCACACATGAAGATAAGAGACAGAGAGGCTGAGGCGGACAGACAAAATAAACCGAGACAAAAAGCCAATGTGGAAGAAGAGATAAAACCAAAACTTGCAGCGAATTTGTATCACTGGAGAGTGGCAGAAGAAAAGGAAGTACACAAAGCCAAGCTACAGACACGAGGTGCTGATGGGAGTCGCCACCTGGACAGTCCTCCATAGGAGACCCCGTCCGATAACTCACACAGATTTCAGTGCATTGATTTATCAGGAAGTGCAGTAAATTCCTTTCACGATGGTTCAAAGGCTACAGGGATGTACAGTGGTGGGTGAGTTGTGCCTGTTGGAACACGTGTGCAATGATAAAATACTCTTTTTTTTCAGGAAGAAGACTGTTTATAGGAGCAGATGATACTCAGATAGGTGATCAGATTTGCAGAGAACAGGCGCTTTCATTGGCGTCAAGCTCAAATGAATTTCCTCCCAACAAAAATGCGCTTTACACAGAGGAGTGTCTCCCGTTTGCACTGACATCACGCATTGCAGGGTTTTGCTTCCCAGTAAGTCAGAAGCAGAATTATGATGAGGTAGGGTGTTACGAAATCATATATAATTTTTTAACTCACAAAACAGTACACGGTTTCCCTGTAGACGTCTAAACCAGCCATGTTTCAATGGAGTTGAAAATTGAAAACTCGGAAATAATGTGTAGCGATAGTTAAACTCCCTGAACGGAGAAAAATATCGAAATTGCTACAATGACCTGCATCGTTCCAAACCTGTTGTATCCCGATGTGACCAGAGTGCCTGGCTCATTTTGGGGGGACAGGTCATATTTAATGTGATTGTTCTTTCTTGTGTGAAGTGTCCTACAAGGTGTCACCATGGGATCCGGACTTACATGCCGATGTAATTTAGCAAGGAACATCTGGTTCCCTGATGTGTAGTATCGCCCTATTGTAGTAGACTTTCCATTCTGGACAGCGCCCAACATTCTGGACAGCGCCCAGCATTCTGGACAGTGCCTAACATTCTGGACAGTGCTTAAGATCGGAGGACTGTCACGGACCTCAGAGAAAGCAACAGCCAATAACAACAGGGGAACACGAAGACGAGCCGGCGACCTGACCTTGTCCTGTATTCTCTGTAGGCGAAGTTCAGTTCTCCCCGAGCTGACAGTCCCAGTGGAGAACAGTTTAGGAGTGGCACCAGGTAAAACTGGCGAAGTACGAAGCACTAGCCACGCTCCTGTGTTCACGTGGATTCAGGGCCTCAGTTCATGCAGCAAGAATTGGAGCAAGAAGGTGTGTAGGTTTCTTGGCTTACAATGTCTTGAAAGCAGCTTGGTCTCTCTAAGAGACAGACCACAAAGTTCCTGAGAGATATGGCAGAGGCAGCAGAGAGGGCATCCTGCTGAATCTCCGTGAAGAGAAACACTGGAAACCGCGATTCATCTGACAGCAGCTGAGAGGCAACCCGTGGCGTAGAGAGACGAATTAAGGCGATCGGGCTTTTTTGGTAATTGACACCCCCAGCCTGCGCTTCGGCGAGGCAGATGACAGAGACTATGATAGTGACCCGCCATTTTAGAGGGACACGTGAGGCCTGATCCAGGTGTGACCCCCCCTCCTCCCACTACCCCCCTCCTCCCACTACCCCCCTCCTCCCACTACCCCCCCTCCTCAAACAACCCCCCCTCCTCCTCCCACAAACCCGCCTCCTCATCCCACTACCCATCTCCTCCTCCCACTACCCCCCCCCCCCTCCTCCCACAACCCCCCCTAATCTCACACCCTCCCTCCTCCCTCAACCCCCCCTCCTCCCACAACCCCCCTCCTCCTCCCGCTACACCCCCCTCCTCCCACTACCCCCCCTCCTCCAACAACTCCCCCCCCCCCAACATTTGCGGATGGGAACTCTTTCTCTGAAGACCGCCAGTCGTCTTGCCTTTCTAGAAGCTTCTTGTCCTAGTAATGTGGACACCAATAAAGAGGTATGCAGCAAATATTTCGAATAAATGAATGTCATATAAGAGCACAAAGAACGTCGCAATGACAGTTTGTATGACCATTAGAATGTAAAAGACTAACGGGACTTTTTATTTTGCGTTCTCAAGTTCCACGCAATAGGTACGCCTGTGTTGCTATCATCGCGCATGGTCATAGTTCTTACGGAGCAACCCACCACCTCACACCACCCCACTCTACCCCACCCCCACCCCCACCCCTCCCGCTAGTTCATAAACTTTCAACTTGAAGGCAATTACTGGATTTCCTCACAGCTTGCACCGATTGTTTCGAAGAGATGGACTTGAAAAGAAACTTTTCTTTTCTTTTCCGCAGGAATAACTCCCAACTCCATACTTCTCTCCATGAAAGCATACTGATGTACGGAGGATAAAATCAAAAGTTGCCTCATCCTGACCTCGATCTCTCAAGCAAGAACATCCCAGCAAATGTTGCTGTGGGCGTGAGCCGCGAGCGAAGAAGTCCAAAGTGTGCTGGTGTAATAGTGTAGGTTTTCTGTAAACACTATTTAATTAGCTGTTGTGTTCTTGAAGATTTTGAGTGGATGCACTGATATAAATTTGTTCACGGTAAAAATGCGTCTTATGTCTCTGAAGAAAAACAACCACTTTCGTTTAACTGACAATGACCATGAATATAACGGATACAAAAGTGAAAGTATTTCATTCAAATGCACGCAAGCACACTCTCTCTCTCTCTCCCTCTCTCTCTCTCTCTCTCGCTCTCTCTCTCTCTCTCTCTCTCTCTCTCTCTCTCTCTCTCTCTCTCTCTCTCTCTCTCTCTCAAAGGTGAAAGAACACAAAGTGCTTGGGGTGATGATTGACGAACAGTTAGACTGGAACTCACACATAAATCTGATGTGCAAAAAGATTTCAAGCAATCTCTTTCTACTGTCAAAGCTGAGGCACTTTGTAGACACGGAAACCTGCAAAATCTTTTTCAGTGACCACATCGTATCACACATCAATTACGCATCAACATTGTGGGATAACTGTAGTGAAGCTAATTTGAAGAGAGTTAATTCACTATACAGAAGAGCTTCTGAGCTTATGGTCCCAAATAAATCTCTCAGCACTGAAAAGAAAATGAAAATGCTTGACATTTTGCCTCTCCATAAGCATCTGCAGCTCAAAAAGTGTGTGCTTGTGAAAAAGGTAAAAGATGGCCGAACACCAGAATATCTAACCAAACTATCATCCGACATCTAGGCAGTGGAATGGCTGTGTGTATCTTATATTGTACATTTTTCACATATGCTTACTTCAAGCCATCCCTGGCTGAACTATTGGAGGGGTTCCGGCTGATTGGGGTGGGGAAGTAGGGTAGGGAGGAGTGTACATCAAAAGGCTTTGGTCTACATGTATGTTATTTGTTTTTAACATTTGGATGTTGAGAAAATTGTTTTTATGTATATATCATTGTAGTTAAGTCAAGTTCCGTATTTGTATTTTGCTTCTCTGGTACACTATCTACCCATTTTAGTATGCTTAAGAAATTCTACATGTATAATCTTGCGATAATTAGACTGACTCTCTCTCTCTCTCTTTCTCTCTCTCTCTCTTTCTCTCACTCTCTCTCTCTCTCTCTCTCTCTCTCTCTCTCTCTCTCTCTCACCACACTTAAAAATTTTGCCTCAAGGGCTGAATGAAAGAAAGGCACTACTGCCTAATTCACTACCCTTGTAAAATTACGTTCGTTCGTTCTCTCTCTCTCTTATACTTGGGTTACACCTTCACTATGTAACTTTCAGAGGCGGTAGCCCTTGGTAATGTAGCAAACAAAGCTAAACAGAAAATTGTCTCACTTCTAAAACTAATGTGGGCAATCCATACTTGTAACCCTAAATATTCTTTAAATTGTTTGATACTCAGGTACAACTCTCGTTATTACATGCGTCAGAGTTATGGGGAATAAAAGAGCATCTCAAGGTAGAAATGTCGCATTTATTTACATGCAAGAGGTTTCTGAACGTTGATGCCAAAACGCCAAATAGTTTAGTTTATGGGGAAACTGGAAGATTCCCTCTTGTAATAAATAGCACAATCCGAGCTGTTAAATACTGGCTTAAAGTTTTTTAAATGCCAGATTATAGATTGCCCAAGCAAGCACTCCTTATGTTGGCTAGCACCAATATTCCCTGTGAACTCAACTGGCTGAAATCGACCAAAGAATGTTTGTGTAAGTCAGGTTTAGCATTTATATGGTACAAAAAGGCCTCACTAATGAGAACAGTTTTTTTAGAAAGTTGAAGGTCAGGCTCCAACACTGCTTCAGGCAATGACTGAATAGCAAGATCAGTACCAGTGAGAGGTTTATATTCTATCGATCATTCAAATATGATCTTCAGTGTGAAAACTATTTACATACTATCAATATTACAAAGTTTAGAGTAGCACTTACCCGTTTCAGACTAAAAAGAAATGTATTACGTATCAATGCCTTTAACAATGATGATAAACTATGTTCATTTTGTAGTGACTGCATTAAAGTCGAAGTCACGAACTCCATTTCCTACTAAAATGCAGCTTATACAAAAAATTAAGAAAAAGTATTTAGACTACTATATCAGATATATGGATAGCAAGGGATTCAGTCCTACTTTCTTAATCAACGGGAAAGGTTACAAAAAACCAAAAAAGTCGCTATGTTTATACACTATGCCATGAAACTTCGTAGACAATATGTGGAAATGAATATGCATACAATATTACATAACACCGAGGACCAAGCTGTCCCACAAACGCAAATGATGTACATGACTAAAATAATGCGTTGTTTGAATGTACGATTGTTGTAAATTACGAATTGTAAATTTATTACCCCATCTACCCCCACCCCCACCCCACCACCCTTTCCCATTCAACATAGTGACGGGCCGCCGGCCTAAACAATAAAGAAGTCAAAGTCAAAGTCAAAGTCAAAGTCTCTCTCTCTCTCTCTCTCTCTCTCTCTCTCTCTCTCTCTCTCTCTCTCTCTCTCTCTCTCACACACACACACACACACACACACACATACACACACACATACACACACAAACACACACACACACACACACACACACACACACACACACGCGCGCACACATACGACTTCCAATTTCAGCAATTGTCATGATCTACGTTTTCACATTTTTCACTGACTCCATGTCACTCCTCTCCATTTTACAGCTCTCTGCCCCTGCACTCCACTCCACTCCTCTCCATTTTACAGCTCTCTGCCCCTGCACTCCACTCCACTCCTCTCCATTTTACAGCTCTCTGCCCCTGCACTCCACTCCACTCCTCTCCATTTTACAGCTCTCTGCCCCTGCACTCCACTCCACTCCTCTCCATTTTACAGCTCTCTGCCCCTGCCCCTG
>JAWQFJ010031221.1:0-15000 GCA_034096865.1 Theodoxus fluviatilis
AAACACAGTGAACCGTTTCACATACCTAGGCAGCACACTGTCTCAGAATGCTACCATCGATGACGAAGTAAACATTAGAATTGCCAGAGCCAGCTCCACTTTTGGCAGGTTATATCCAAATGTCTGGAACAGAAGAGGCATTACCACTCAGACCAAGCTGAAAGTATACAGGGCAGTGGTGCTCCCCACACTGCTATATGCATGTGAAACGTGGACTGTCTATCAACGCCATGCTAGAAAACTGAACCACTTTCACACAACAAGCCTCAGGAAGATCCTCGGCATAAAATGGCAGGACAAAATTCCAGACACAGTGGTACTGACCAAAGCAGGTCTCCCCAGCATCTTCACCCTCCTGATGCAGTCACAGCTTCGCTGGGCAGGGCACGTAGTCCGGATGCCAGACGAGAGACTGCCAAAGAGACTCTTCTATGGCGAGCTCCAGCATGGCCAGCGGTCCCACGGTGGGCAAAAGAAGCGCTTCAAAGACACCCTGAAAGCTTCACTGAAAGCTTTTGCCATCAATCCAGACACGTGGGAACGGGCTGCAATGGACCGATCCACCTGGCGCTCTTCCATCCACAAAGGTGCCAAGACATGCGAGGCAAACAGGATCACTGCCGCAGAAAAGAAGAGGCAAGCCCGCAAGGCCCATGCTGTCAACCCCCCTGGAGACGTCCCACTTGTCCCATGTCCCTTCTGTTCCCGAACCTTCCGTGCCAGGATCGGCCTCGTTAGCCATCTGCGCACACACAGACAGAACCAGTCCCAGCAACCCCCCGGATGACTAGAGTGGTCCTCGTCGACTCGACGGACGAACAACATGTATGTATGTATGTATGTATGTATTTTGGCTCTTATATAGCGCCAATCTCACACCCAAAGGCATGCTCTAGGCGCTCAACACGTTCACCCTTTGAATAAAAGAGTTTTTAGCTGTGACTTGAAAGTCTGTATTGAAGGAGATTTCCTCAGTCTGTCTGGGATATCGTTCCAGAGTTTTGGTCCAGCATAAGAGAATGCTCTCCCCCCAGATCTCTTGGTGTTGTAGCGTGGCACATGAAGTAATGACTACGCCGAAGATCTGAGATCCCTCACAGGCTTATAAGTCTTGAGGAGCTCAACCAGATACAGCGGGGCCAAACCATTGACGCACTTGAACACATGACACAGTGTTTTAACACAATACGTTGGTGGACAGGCAGCCAGTGTAGCTCTCGAAGGATGGGTGTTATGTGAGAACGACTAGGTGGACGTTTCACTATACGTGCTGCGGTGTTCTGCACCTGGTGAAGTCTTCGGAGATATTCTTGGGTTTCACCTAGCAGAAGGCTATTGCAGTAATCAAGATTAGACATCACCAACGTCAATACAAGAGTTGTGGCCGATTTTTCAGTCAGGCATTGTCTGATACTTGAGATACGTCGGAGCTGCCAGTAGGAGGAAGAGATCGTTGTGCTTACGTGTGGTCCCATGTATACAAGGGCGGACCGTCGGCAGCAACAAGGGGCAGCCCAGGAACGTTGCCCCAGAGCTGCGAGGGTCCCTGTGGCGGCAATGGAGTTCCAGTACCCTACCTGCCTTCGACTGTTCCGCTCCAACATCGAGCTTCTAGAGCCATTTACGATTCCACAGAGACAAGCGCGGATCCCGTCACTCTTGAAGCAAGGGACAACAGCCAATCTGGAAGGCCCGCCTCTCATGTAGATGCGAGGACCCGTTTCGGCAACTGGCGAACGCAAATACTTTTTAAAGCCCGGAACCTCTTAGACCTAACGAAGAGTGAAAGACGAAGAATAGGAGAAAGGAAAAGAAGCGCAGAATCTAACGTACCAAGCACCATCATAAGTATATGTTCTACACAAAGGAAGGCTCAGAGTAGTTAAGGTACTGACGGGATCAAATCAAAAAGCAGGTACATCCTGCTACTGAAAGAAGCAAGCAGAGGCGCACAACATGTTTATTGGGAAGACATTGCCATACGGTTGCTTATGTGACCCCTCATCCCAATTATTTAAAAGCCGTTATTACTATCTTCGATATTTTGATATTTTCTTTTCGAAATGCTACTTTACTCAAAATCAACTGAGGGCATAATGTGATTTCATCTTGTGGTTCGAGGTCATATTTTGTCGATGTTACCTTTTAGAGAAGCCATCTGAACAACTGATATTTGCAGTGCAAGAGAACATGACATGCCTGAAACACTAGAAAAATCTGTCGACCCAACACGCAACTTCTTAATCGAAAGTTTATTAAAGGAGTGCGTGAAATCTAAAACTTGCTAGGACACTCTTAAACACTTGACTGATCCGAAATACAGCATCCTCCTACTGAGAAGCTGTAAACGGGGGTTAATACTGACAGAACTCAGGAGAGGGTCCTCCATTTCTGTCGGCCATCTGGTGTGTTGGAGCTACTGGCTATGGACAGAAATTACAGATGGTTCCAAACAAGTGCCAAAGAGGCTGTCCATGTCTTTCCATCAACCTTTACTCTTAGCCACTACTGGAACTGACGTTTCCTCCAAGAGCGCATGATTCTCTTGTCCAGCATTTGCATGGTGATGGTGAGTGTTCTTAGAGGAAAAAGTGTCAAGTTCGGGGTGTTTTTGATACAATATTCAATGATATTTTTTACGAATACAGCAGCACACTTGAAAGTACCCACTACTGCAAAATAGTATGTTATGCACTTTCCACTTTGAATGACAAGAGTCAATAGACGCCGCGCCATCTTGTCTCCCAAGACACTTGTGTACTACGTCACTCTGAGGTCGGTGCGGAGGCAACCACAAGATGGACTACGCGCTCGATGAAGAGTTTGACATCGTTCCCGTCCGTGAAGCCTCTATAGAGCCACACCAGTTCGAACTGGTAAAAGTTTTTTGAGATGAAGAAGCAAGAAAAGGTGCTGCAAGTCAACCCGACTGCAAGAACTACAGTTATGGCAGAACTTACTGTTAAGTAGCGTACATGTATACATGTATGTTTACTGTCATAACCACGATGATGACAGTGCTTGCAGTAGAATCGGCTGCACGTAACAGACCTCGCGAGTGTTCAGCATCAATTAAAATACTTGCAGCTGCTGTCGTGAGTGAAAATGAGAGTGATATTTATGCTACAAATGATTCTGACTTAAATCCAGGCAGTTCTCGTGACTCAGAACGTATCAAATCAAGCGACGAGTTCTCAGCTGTGGACAGTGTAGCGCTAGCAGAGGATGTTTTGATAGTGGACAGCACCGGTGAGTTCGAGGCGTTCGGGTGGTCTGGAATCGCTTTGTGTATGGAGGTCACTGCACTGCTATGTGTTTTTTAATATGCTTGGCTGCGAAGCCTATCTCGTAGATATACTCCATCCATTTAACAAATTGTCTCAAACAAAGTGATCATTGCACAAGTGACTGTAGATCGTCGCGACAGGAAAGCCTCTCCGCGAGCAGTGTGCAAAGGTCATCCTTTTAACAGTATAGCAAGCCGTGTGTGCGGAGAGGCTTGCATGCTAACATTCGTCCCGCTCGCGTTATCATTTTCAGCAACGTTGTAGACTCCATCGCTGGAATGAGCTGCAGTATGTTACCATTTTCTGGCTGTGTTGACATGAAAGGTGTGCACCCACTTCTACGTCATGGCAGCGAGGAAGTCACGTGACTTCCAGTCTCTGGTTCAGTGCCGAAAGCTAGCTCACAAATCGGCTTCTAACACAAGGTTTTACTTCTTCTTCTTTTTAATGACGAAAGGTGACCAAAGTCCAACTAGTTTTATTAATACGAGCTTTCGGAGCTTGATAGCTCTTTCGTCATATCACTGATGTTAGTGGCAAACTTTTAGAAAAGTTCATCTGTGATAACGATTTATATCTTATTAACACTAAGCAGCCAACTTATCTCCATCCTGCCTCTGGGTCATTTACTGCCATCGACCTCACCCTCTGTTCGCCCTCTCTGGCCGTGGATTTGTTCCTGGCAGGTGCGGGGGACTCTCATGGGAGTGACCACTTTCCAGTCGTGCTGACATCTGCCAGACCCTCTGTTGTTCGGAGGCCGTCTCGGTGGAAACTCCAGGCAGCCGACTGGAATCTCTTTCGATCCCTCTGTGAGACTCGGCTCCGTGCTGAAGCCTTCGATGGCGGTGATGACCCTGTAGGCTCTTTCACAACTATGTTAACTGAAATTGCCCACCTTTCCATCCCTCAGACCTCGACAGCACCACGACGGGTGCATCGTCCCTGGTTTAACCAGGAGTGTCGAGAAGCTATTCGTCGGAGAAATAAGGCTCTTCGACTCTTTCGAAGAAACCCATGCCCCGAGAATCTTCGCCGTGTCAGGGAACTCCGAGCCCTGGCTCGGCGTACCATCCGCGCTGCCAGGAGGCAGTCCTGGAGAGAGTACGTTAGTAAGCTCTCTTCCAGGACTCCCATTCGCAAGACGTGGGAGATGGTACGGAAGATCTCGGGGAAGTTCGTTTCTTCTTCCGTCTCTCATCTGTCTGTTGATGGGAGGACTGTCGACTCCACACCTGAGATTGCCGATGCTCTGGCTGCCACCTTTTCCCTTAACTCATCTATTTCCTTCTCTAATCCGTCTTTCCAACGGATCAAGGTGGAGCGGGAAAAGGTTGGTCTCAGATTCGAGTCTGACGACTCTGAAGTTTTCAATGTGCCTTTTTCTCTGCGGGAGCTTCTCGACTCGTTGAAAAACGCCCACTATACTTCTCCTGGTCCTGATGGCATTCCTTATCAGATGCTCAACCATCTGCCTAAGCCGTCGCTCCAGATGCTTCTTGAGATTTTTAATACTATTTGGTCTTCGGGTTCTTTCCCACCTTCGTGGCGGGAGTATATTGTCGTTCCGGTTCTCAAACCGGGTAAAGCAGTCTGTCTGACTTTTTTAAAGATCCTTTAGCTGTGATAAAATGTTTGATAGAGTCTGAGTATTATTCTCGTTTATGAGTCGTACTATGTCGTAATTGTTTTCGATATTTCTCCACGTACCTCTTCTGAGGTATTCTTTTTATTGCACATTTTTAATCAGTAAAAGTATGATGTGGCCTTGAATGGCCTTCACCGCTGATGAACCCTTGGGCTCCATCCACTTATCCTTTAGTGTTTTGTCAGTGACAGGGAAATTGAGGTGTGAAATTTTGCCCTATCGCCCTTTATGAGTCTTCATGTTTAAAGGCTCTACACAGCCTTTGCTGGCTGGCGGGCAGTGGGACTCGATTTAATTGATTTCATGTCACTAATTAGATGGACTGTTTAAGAACTCACTGTCGATAAGATTTTTAATTCTTTGTTAAAGATGGGTGTTTCTTAATATGGTGGCCTTATATAGCCTACAAGGCTGATAGGCCCTTAAACTCCATCCATCCATCCATCCATCCATCCTTCGTCAGGTAACAGTGAGACTGCGTTTGGGAAACATTTATATGCAATAAGTAAGAGTTGGGTTTTTTAAATAGAAAAAAACACTAATTTCATTCAGAAGTGCAGTCTATACCTATTTTCATTGCTGTTTTGCGACTTTTCTTTAAAGCACTCTTTCTTCAATGACGTGTACAAAACCCAAGCGTTGCTCGAATACAGCAATGACGCTGAGAATAGAACGCAATAAACTACTCAAGTAGCCTTTCTTCGTATATTTTTATGTCTAGTTTAGATCGAGTAGGCGGTAGGGCTCTGAGTTAGTAGACACTCTCTTCCAGAGACTTTTTTGTGCATCGAATGATTGTAGTTCTTTGCTGATTGTAAAGGTCATAGAGGAGAGAAAGAGGGGTATTCATTTGCCCATCTACTTTAGTTCCATGTAGTCAACCTGCATTTTATATACAACCAACGTCATTGGATGAACGAATGGAATTTTTTACGGCCTATGAACCCTTGAAGGCCATGTAAAACCATTGATCACGACTAATTATTAGAGCTGGTTATAATACGAGCAACTCCAGTCGTGATTTCCCTAGGTATGTGCCTCTGGCGAATAGTCTAGGGAGTTGTGGTGGGTCGCTTCTTACCCCCAACCCAGAGGGGATCGACGTCAGTGCTAAGACATTAACGCTGCAAAGACCACATGGCTGTTGTGCCGTTTTCGAGGATTGCCACGGCCCACCCTGCGCCCTCTTTTTCCTGGACAGGAATTCACAGACACATTTCTCCATCTAATGGGCAGTTTTACGCCACCTTCTCATAAATGCATCATCTTGAACCACTCAGCCCCACATCTTTTGCTTCAGTTTGCCAGGCTGCAGTTAAATAGTTTGGTATCTATTCATGCGAATGTTTCGCAGCTTGTTAGTTCAGCGTTACGTTCACGCATGGCTGGATTGTTCATTTGAGTTCCTCGCCAAAGAACTTATTTTGCATCACTTCTATCTACTCAAAAATATAACGCATATCTAAAAAATGGAAAGGGAATTTAAAAAAAACTGTAGTTGACTATTCTTAGTATGACTATGAGCCAGCATCGAGTAGGATTACTCCCTTAAAGTAAAGCTTTTGTCTCTGCTAAGGAGTCTTTGCATCTCATCATGCATGCACATGCCTGTCAAATACCAAAAATGGTAATGGTGCAGAACTATTGAACTTTCCCCAATGAATGAAAATGCCCTATTGACTTGGTAAATCTGTTGCAACTTCATTAATATTCTGGGAGAGTTTTTGGTGTTGATTTTCCAGAAGCACCGTTTGAGTCGGTTTCTTTTCCTACTACCTAGTGTTTAACGTCTTGCTCGTGAAGGGGAAAGCTAATTCTGAAACCTTCCTGTTATTTGCAACTTTGCTTTCAGCATCACCCTTATACTGTATTAAGAGTTACCTTCATCTCACTGCATCCCAAAATAGTCCTGGATCTTTTCGATTCGATTTCACGCTGTCATGTTGTCACATTTCCAATCCCATTGCTACCAAAATGAAAACTGCCACCGGCCCGAGCTGGTTCCTGCCGGAATACAATCGACTGATTCATGAACATTTTCCATCACGACATGTCACAGGAGGCTTTCCCAAGATAGTCTTCCTCTGACATTGAGCACCCGTTATTAGATCACAGTAACTCTTATATCAGGCGCTCGAAGATGAAAATAGTCATATATGTAACAGTGGAGAAATTACTTTCTTATCTGACACGTGAAAAGCCAAGTAATTTACGCACCACTTTCAGCGGGAGTGGTGATTCATTTTATCTGTTTGCTAAACGCCAATTTATTTTAAGGTAAATTAAGCATAAGTTAGGTTTTGAACTACAGGACTGCAACGAATTTGTTGATTTCTGGCAGCAGTCTTGTCGTTCAGCCTCCTCAAAGTTTCCTGGCACCCACTGTCGTTCTTACATCTACACAGCGTGGCCACTTCCTTCCTCCCAGAAGGACCAAGAGGTCTCGTTCGAAATAAATAAAGCATGATGTGCAGCTATTGATCCTACATGCGCAGTGAGTCTGCCTTAGTACTTTCTGCAGATAAGTAGAGTTGGGCACGCCGCCAAGTAAGAAGCGAGTTAAGAAAACTCCAGGGCAGTGACAAACACGTTGTCTTTGATTTCCATTGCGTTCCATCTGTTTGGACATGAGTGCCCACCAGAACCGTGTGAAGAGTTGATGAACTAAATATAAGAAACTCTACCAAAATGTGAAGCAGTCTTGGTATAACCTTCCTCATCATTTTTCTTGTGGATTTTAGTTCTACCAGATTTATCAACGCATGAGTCTTTTTAATTTATTTTTTTGTAGACGTCATCGCTGTTCATAGGCACTGCTAGCATTTCTTGTAATTTATTTAGAGTATCTTTTGTGAGTAATTGTGCGTATCTTTAGTGTGTAATTATGTGTATCTTTAGTGTGTAATAGCGTGTACCTTCAATGCGTGATAGTGTATATCTTCAGTGTGTGAGTGTATGCATCTTCAATGTGTAATTATGTATATCTTCAGTGCGTAATTGTATGTCTTCAGTGTGTAAGTGTGTGCACCTTCAGTGTGTAAATGTGTGTATCTTTAGTGTGTAATTTTAAGCATCTTTTGTAGGTAATTGTGTATATATTTAGTGTGTATTTGTGTCTTCAGGTGTAGTTGTATGTCCTCGGTGTGTAATTGTGTATATCTTCAGTGTGCAATTGTGTTGTTCTTTAGTGTGTAATTGTGCGTGTCTTCAGTGTGTAATTGTGCATATCTTCAGTGTGTAATTGTGTTTGTCTTCAGTGTGTAATTATGTGGGTCTTCATTGTGTGATTGTTTATATCTTCAGTGCGTAATTATGTTCATCTTCAGTGTGTAATCGTGTGTGCCTTCAGTGTGTAATTGTGTGGGTCTTCAGAGTGTAATTGTGCGTCTTCAATGTGTACTTGTGTGTCTTCAGTGTGTAATTGTGTGTGTCTCCAGTGTGTAATTGTGTATCTTTGATGTGTGTCTTCAGTGTGCAATTGTGTGGGTCTTCAGAGTGTAATTGTGCGTCTTCAATGTGTACTTGTGTGTCTTCAGTGTGTAATTGTGTGTGTCTCCAGTGTGTAATTGTGTATCTTTGATGTGTACTTGTGTGTCTTCAGTGTGCAATTGTGTGTGTCTTCAGTGTGTAATTGTGTGTCTTCGATGTGTACTTGTGTGTCTTCAGTGTGTAATTGTGTGTGTCTTCAGTGTGTAATTGTATCTTTGATGTGTACTTGTGTGTCTTCAGTGTGTAATTGTGTGTGTCTTCAGTGTGAAAATGTGTGTCTTCAGTGTGTAATTGTGTGTCTTCAGTGTGTAATTATGTGTGTCTTCAATGTGTACTTTTGTGTCTTCAGTGTGTAATTGTGTGTTTCTTCAGTGTGTACTTGTGTGTCTTCAGTGTGGAATTGTATGTGTCTTCAGTGTGTAATTGTGTCTTCAATGTGTACTTGTGTGTCTTCAGTGTGTAATTGTGTGTGTCTTCAGTGTGTAATTGGGTGTCTTCAGTGTGTAATTGTGTTTATTCGCTGTGTACTTGTGTGTCTTCGGTGTTCAATTGTGTGTATCTTCAGTGTGTAATTGTGTGGGTCTTCAGTGTGTAATTGTTTATATCTTCAGTGGCTAATTATGTTTATCTTGACTGTGTAATCGTGTGTGTCTTCAGTGTGTACTTGTGTGTGCCTTTAGTGTGTAATTGTGTCTTCAATGTGTACTTGTGTGTCTTCACTGTGTAATTGTGTGTGTCTTCAGTCTGTAATTGTGTGTGTCTTAGTGTGTAATTGTGTGTGTCTTCAGTGTGTAATTGTGTGTGTCTTCAGTGTGTAAGTGTGTGTCTTCAGTGTGTAAGTGTGTGTCTTCAGTTTATAATTGTGTGTCTGCAGTGTGTAATTGTGTGGGCCTTCATTGTGAGTTATTGTGTGTGTCTTCAGTGTGTAATTGTGTGTGTCTTCAGTGTGTAATTGTGTCTTCAGTGTGTAATTGTGTGTGCCGTCAGTGTGTAATTGTGTGTGTCTTCAGTGTGTAATTGTGTGTATTCAGTGTGTAATTGTGTGTGCCGTCAGTGTGTAATTGTGTGTGCCGTCAGTGTGTAATTGTGTGTGTCTTCAGTGTGTAATTGTGTGTCTTCAGTGTGTAATTGTGTGTGTCTTTAGTGTGTAATTGAGTGTGTCTTCAGTGTGTAATTGTGCGTCTTCAGTGTACTTGTATGTCTTCAGTGTGCAATTGCATGTCTTCAATATGTACTTGTATGTCTTCAGTGTGTAATTGTGTGTCTTCAGTGTGTAAATGTGTGTGTCTTTAGTGTGTAATTGAGTGTGTCTTCAGTGTGTAAGTGTGTGTGTCTTTAGTGTGTAATTGAGTGTGTCTTCAGTGTGTAATTGTGCGTCTTCAGTGTACTTGTATGTCTTCAGTGTGTAATTAGGACCCGCCAGCACGAAGCCAGTCTTAACTTCCGCGAGATGATGCAACATGACATGCAGAAATACGTGATGGGGGATCAATCTGGGTCAGATGATACATTCCCCCCCTCCCTCCTAAAAACCGCTGGCGCTGAACCTCCAGGTTTTGGCATATTAAAACAAAAATTTAAAAAAGATCGGGTTCGAACCGCAACCTCTCGAGAAAAGAGGGGGGAAAAACACACACACATAAAAACACAAAAAACCAGGTCGGGTTCGAACCCAAAACCTCTCGAAAAAATAGATGGAAAAAAAAACGTTTCAGCGCAGAATCAAACCTGGTCATGCATGACCAAGAGTCCAACGCTCTACCAGCTGAGCCATTAGGGAATTGACATGATGGAGTGTTTGTAAAGCATTTATAACGTTCTTTTCCCTAAACCCCCTTGCAAGCTATCGGCCCAGGGAAACAATCGACCATATATTTTAAACATGATGGATAGGTTCAGGAAGCTCCTATTATGACATGTTTTGTTTTGCTTTGGCATGTCATATACGCTGAATTAACACTCACACAGTCACACAGAGGAGGAGGTGTATTATAGATGTTCACCCCAGACATGTGCATTGCAGCATTCGTACTCACTCACGCACAATAATAATAATAATAATAATAATAATAATAATAATAATAATAATAATAATAATAATAATAATTATTATAATATTAATTATAATAATAATAATAATAATAATAATAATAATAATAATAATAATAATAATAATAATAATAATAATAATAATAATAATAATAATAATAATAATAATAATAATAATAATACAGACTACTTATACGCCCATACCCTCCCTAATAGGCAAGCTCATGGCGTTTACAATGAAAAGTCTACATTCATACAAAGCATTCCAATACTCGCACACTGTACAGTTGAAACAAAAAAGAGTTTTAGTTTTAGTAGAAAAAGATAACTCTGTTTGACCACACTGGCTATTCCGTCAATTGAAATCTCGGGGGGGGGGGGGGGGGGGGGTTTCAAGTTTACGACCTACATAAATCAATTTCTTTTCAAACATCGATTCTGAAAATTTGATACATTCAATCGGACCTAACTTCCAGTAAGTGTGCAAAATGCCAAGGAAATCCGTCCAGTAGTTTTTTAGAAATCAGCCGTTAAGTCGGGACAGAGAGACAGACATGCACATAAAATCACGTCACGTTATTGATGACGTCACACGTTTTGCAATTTCGCCATTCCATCAATCGGCTATTTAGGGAGGTGCTTTCGAGTTTACGACCTTAAAAAACCACTTTCTTTTCAAGCCTCGATTCTAAAAATTTGATACATTAAATCGGACCTAACTTCCAGTAATAGTGCAAAATGTCAGTGAACTCCGTCCAGTAGGTTTTGAGAAATCAGCCGTTAAGTCGGGACAGACAGACACACACACAGACAGACAGATAAAGTCTGTAGGACTTCCAGTAAACCTGGAGGGATAAATGCAGTTTAGAGACATATCATTTTCGTGTCCATGAATTATATGCAAGAAAAGTGCGTTTAAATGCGTGGGAAAAAAGTCGTTGCCTCCCCTCAGCGATGTAGCATCTGTGTAGAAAAAATCGGATGCCATTTTCTAAAACTTGTTGCTGGCACGACAATTTTATATGTAAATGGACATTTCTTCGCAGTGTTGATCCTACATTGTTCATATTTTATCAAAAGTAATCAGAAACAACTGCAGATTATAAAAAACCACGCTGCTTCCCAAAAGGCAAAGAAATTAGAGTTAGAACTGATTACACATTTTGATTGTTTTCTGGTCATCCTGGAGAAATGGAGTAAAACTATTAAAGCTGAAGAATACATGTACGGTTGTGAAGGTGTTTCTGCAGCCTTTCGTTCCTTCGAGCGCCACGACTTTGCTGCAAATGACACACACACGCTACTGACAAAACATGCAGACCATTGTGATGGGATGAAGGTTCCGGCCAATCGTTTGTCACAGTTTTGACCAACCAAGGAACTTTGAAATTAGTCAGACAACATTGGTTGGTCACTACAAAAGGGGTAGCGCTAGGTGAGGTCGGAGGCAGACTTCAAAGCGAGATATCATATATACCTGTAGTTGGCAGTGACGAAGAAGGAACTTAGCTAGAGGGGCAGGACCTGAGCGGAAGCTCGGCAGCCTGATCAGTCTGAGAACCTTGCCAGCAGCATGGAAGTGGTGGGAGACAGCAGGTACAAGTCAGCATGAACGTGACAACGAACGACAAAATTCCTGGTCGATACCTCAGGCAAAGCTTTCCGTTTGGAACCTGTTCGAGACGCGCATTCGGTGGTAGTGGACAGCGCTCCGGTCAACGGGTGCCGAGAGATGGATTTTCCCATTTCGGACAAAAAGACACTGCCAGTCCATCCCCTCCCCCTTTTTCAAGATATATGGGGTTCGATTCCCGTTCAGGATATAGCGTTGTTACTAAGTAGAAACTTTTTTAAGCAAGAGGAGGAAAAGGAGAAAAGGGGGGGGGGGGGGCGATGGGGGGTGGAGAAGAAGAAGAAGAAGAAGAAGAGAGAGAGAGAGAGAGAGAGAGAGAGAGAGAGAGAGAGAGAGAGAGAGAGAGAGAGAGAGAGAGAAGAACGGTGACGAAAGTAGTAGCAGCGGTAGAGACCTTGGTGGTGGTGGTGATGGTGATGGCTTGTGGCTATGATGATAATGATGGTTGTAGTGTTGGTAACCCCTACCAACACTACAACCATCACCACCATCATTATGAAGATGGTGTTAGTGGAAGGTGATAGCAGTGGTTGTGTGCTATGATGATGATGATGGTGGTGGTGGTGATGGCTGTAGAGTTAACAGTGATGGACATAGTGTTGGTGACGATGGTTGTTTTTTAGCAGTGGTGGAGACAGTGATGGTGGTTGTAGTGTTGGTAGTGGTGGTTTGGCTGGATGTGGTTTCTTGGTTGATATACATGTAGGTGACTGTGCAGTGATCATTGTGGTCTTGGTTTTGGTGGTGGTTGTGTGGGTTGTAGTAGTCGTGATGGTAAAGACAGCGATGATGGTTGTGACGGCAGTTGCATAGGTAGTGATGGTGGTGGTGCTGATTTCACTGTTTGTAGTGATGAAGTCTAGCTAGGTAAAACGGGCGTGGCATGAAGTGTAGGTGGCGTAGGAATAAGCATTGAAAGAAAACAAATTGAAAGAGCCACAGCAAGAGGAGCAGAGGTAGGTGGTGGGAGGGGTAGAGGATTTTACGGTCTAAATTCAGTTTAGGGCAATGGCTGACACATGTTACAGATCACCATTCAAACAATACTACTGATTTCCTACGACCAGCAATAAAGAGTGACCCACACCTCCACCCACCACAGGGCACGGAGACCTGAGAGTACTATTATGTAACGTGTTTGCTTTCTGCTGGAAAACTGGAGGTGGTGTCGCCATCGCTGAACGGCGCCTGGTATATGGGCACGTGAAGCAGCCGCATGCGGCGCGACCCGGACGCGCACAGTCCATGTGAGAAGCGCCACACGCGCTCTGCGCAAGCCAATACGCAGCGTCTGAGACACTTCTAAGAAAGACCCCAAGAGGATGCTGCCTCACTCGCTCATCAAGACGCTCAAATGGCAAACGTCTACGCCCACGCTCGGATCGTGGGAGGGAAAGTCGGCCCTACACCGCATGAAGAGCAAACGGTTGATTCATGTAGGCCAGCTTCCTTATTTAGCCATCTCTAGCTCGAGTGGTCTTGAAGATCAATAACAGTGGCACTGAGACTGCTTGTGCAATGTCTGGATGTCAAGGCCATTGTCAGTTGTTTTCTCCACTCCCTGCGGCGACAGCAAAGGGGTGCATAACTTGACATTATGCGCTGCTTCTGGCGCTGTGTGCGAAGTATGCGAAGTAGGTGGGGGGTTTTTTCGCTCCACGTTTGCACGTATTTCGTACCTTGTCAGTCTTCAAGAATTTATTTTCATCGGATTAACTCTTCCGTTGTTTGATTTTTGTCGGTTTGAAATCATCTGAAAGCGTGAACCACAAAAATTAATATGTTACGTTCTATGCAGTGTGACAAGAATGCAGGAGAAAGGACACAAAACTGATGGTAGGGGTGGGAGAAGAGAGTCGGCGAGCATGGCTCAAAAGAAAAAGACATGGACGTCATGACATTATACGTAAGAGCAAGTTGACATCAGCAGTAAAACCGCACAAACCATTCGTGGAATGACTTCTGCAACAGAATCCAGAGTATAGGGTTAGCGGTCAGGATCTTTTATTACGGGACGATATCATGGAATATACAGGCCGTTCCATCTCGCTCTGCACTTATCAAAGCCACGTGATGAGGACGCCACGTTGTATGAATGTGGGTCAGGGAAGAGAAGGTGGAGGAGGATGACGATGACCTCGACAACTATCTCGCCCTGGGCCCGTATTCACAACGGCGATTTATCGGCGATATATTTTAACCCCGATTTATCTCTAAACTCAGACGATTCCAACTGCCTGTTCCGCTCTCCCTTGGCTGGAAACCAGTATATATACCAAAGCGCAACCTAGGATCCTCTGACGAGCGTACCTTATCTAACCGATCAAGATAACGCGGGGCTAGGGGATAAATCGAGTGTTAAAAAGATAAATCGCCGTTGTGAATACGGGCCCTGAACTTTTTAAAGCCACGAGATAAGGACACCGCGTTGTATGGATGTTGGTTAAAGAGCAGGGGTAAGAGGAAGAGGAGGGGGAGGAGGGGGGATAGAAGGAGGAAGATGGGGGGATAGGAGGAGTAGGAGGGGGAGGAGGAGGAGGAGGAGGAGGAGGAGGAGGAGGAGGAGGAGGAGGAGGAGGAGGAGGAGGAGGGGGAGGAGGAGGAGGAGGAGGAGGATAAGGAGGAGAAGGAGGAGGAGGAGGAGGAGGAGGATGGGGGGACAGGAGGAGAAGGTTGTGGGGATAGGAGGAGGAGGATGGGGGATAGGAGGGGGAGGATGGGGGATAGGAGAAGGAGGAGGAGGAGGAGGAGGAGAAGGAGGAGGAGGAGGAGGAGGAGGAGGAGGAGGAGGAGGAGGAAGAGGGGGAGGAGGAGGAAGAGGAGGAGGAGGAGGAGGAGGAGGAGGAGGAGGAGGAGGAGGAGGAGGAGGAGGAGGAGGAGGAGGAGGAGGAGGT
>JAWQFJ010031221.1:20000-25000 GCA_034096865.1 Theodoxus fluviatilis
ACACTTTCTAAATGATCGACGCAACTGAAAATCAACTCATCTTTGATCATGCTGATGCAGCTCAACCACACGCTACGTAGAGAAACCTGTACACTCTGTAGCCCCGTCGGGATTATTCTATGCAGTGTCTTCTCATTTTACTGCTCTGTACGAGTATATTGCGTTGGACGACCAGCGTGCAATGAAGTATATGCAACGTCTACTGTTTCGTACAAATGTCACACGAAATATCAGTCAGAACAATATACTTTTATGTTGCCGAACGTGTTGATCTCAGTTTTTGGACCCCTGTCATATAAGGGACAGCTCTACTTTCCCCGATTCTTTTCAATCTTTATGGGGTGCCACGGCCACTCTTTGCTTGAATGCTCTGCTTGGTAGTTCTGTCGAGATGTTTCTACAGTCTTTGCACAGCAGTTACATTGCAAGGGTTTGCGTCAACAGCAAGCTGTGTAATAGAGGATGTGGTGATTTATGTGTCTCTATTCTGTACTCTTTATTTATTTATTCTTTATTTTGAACAATTTGTATTCAAAGTTCAACCATTACCCTGTCCCTCGTTTTATGATGAATTGTTCGAAGCTTCATCGATTAGTGCTCACTTGTTTGGCTTGTTGAATGTAGATGTAATATAGGTGAGACAGAGAGGCGTATGAGAAAGAAAATGGGGGAAACCCCCTTTATCTCCTGTGGGCAAACACCTGGCTCAGACAGAGCACGACTTTACTGAAGACAGCATCTCGGTGCTGGAGCGTGAGGCGAACTGGTTTCAGAGAGGAGTGATAGAGGCCAGCCACATCACGGCCACCAAGCGAATGCTCAACAGAGACGGGGAAGGCACATCCTGCAGGCAGTCTGCAACTCCCTTATTCAGTCACACGTCATGGGGTCATCTCACTGGTATGTGGATTGAACATCAAGTCACTTCGGTCTCAGTCAGAGCGCTGAAGAAGCTGGGCGGAAGCCCTGCGAAAACTGCGCCTGAGTGGATTCCATTTTTCTTTGTTGAGTGCACTGTATACATTTCTTTATTACAGATATAACATGTGGAAAACCCAAAGCGTTAGCTGTGCATTCTTCAACCCTGTACCGTGCAATAACAGAACGCCTCAGGCATATTTACTTCGGAAAAACAAACGCTAACACTTAGTTTTGTTGCATCAGAGACGTTACATAGAAACACGTGGAACTCGTTCAGTTTCGTGTAAAAAAGGGAGGATGTGGAAGAGTTGTGTCACTTATCATTTAAATAGGTTATTTACGAGACACCAACTCTGTATAATTATACATGACATCTGAAATGTCGAATACTCACGTGTAAAGATTTCGTTTCCGTCGATCACAGTGTATATCTGCTAGAACGAGTGCCAGGATATATTCATTTGTGATCTAAATGGAGATGAGAAAGTGTGTTTTACTTACTGTTCTGCGTCTTTGGGGAACCACCAAAAATAAAAGTTCCCGCACAGCTGAGCTTGTAGAGAGCATTTGAGCAAGACATCACGCGGCGAATGACACCTCCGCGTCTCTTTTGCTCTGTCATTATTGCCGCTTGAGCCGCCCCACCTACATGTATTTGGAAAGGAAACTCGAAAAGCCCATCTTTGCGGCTTAATGCAAAGTTCCATGTCTTTCTGTGTAACATTTTTGGTTGCATTGACCATCACCTTGCTGCTCCCCATGGAATGAATGCGCGCACAACACTTATTTTTGCGCGTGAACAAGTAGAATATTCCACAGTGTAGGTTAAAAAAAGTCATTAACTTTTCATTGAACACACAACGGAAGTCGGCGGCTTCTAAAACGGTAACGAACTTTGATGAAACCCGAGGTTCTCCTCAACATGTCTGATCCAAGAAGATAAAGACGAATAAAACGTGGGTCGAAAAGGTCAATTCTGCCCGATCAACTTTTGCTTTAACAGTTAGATGACAAGGTCTCCATTTGGCGCAGTCGTGAAAAAGCCACTGCACGCCGGTTGTGAAACGCGCAATAACGATCGTGAAGAGAGCGTATCGATGTGAGAGCGCCCTAAGTCCACTGGCAAAGGGTTAGTAAGGTAAGTGGCGTTTTCCATGATCAAAGTCAGCGTGTCGCATGTCTTGGGTAATCCAAGCGCCTCTGTCTCTGCGTTTGACGTCATTGGGGGCTTGGAATTGAGACGCGCTACGTGCAAGTATATTCCAGAGGCGGGATTCATAGTACTATCATATGCTAGCAGACACAGTCCAAAGGGCGTTGCCGGTCTATTTTTTTTTAAAGCGATCGCTGTAGGTTGAAAAAGTAGACTTGAAAACAGAAACGGTTTCCTTCCAGAGGTTGTCGCCGGACGTTCTTTTCGTCAGATGGAACCTGTGGTCACACAGTCCTCTGGGTCTGGTCCGGTGGCATGACTACATTACTTTAAACAGTCGAAATCTTCTTTCATTAAAGTCATATAAATCAGAACCTTTCCAGAAAGCATCTGGAGATGTAAATGTACATATGACCAAACAATTTATAAGTATCTAATATGTGTGTGCAGTTTCAAAATGTGTATCTGTGTTTGAAGGATAACAACGTTGCATACCTATATCGTCAGTCAGATGTGCAGGACTCCGTTTTAATGAGAGTGACAATGAAGGAGAACGTGTGCAGTTTAAATATTAGATTCAGGTAACGAAGACAAAATGAACTTTATCTGCGCATTATAATTTATGAAAGCAGGAAAACTGTGACTGAGCACATCAAAGATTCGACAAAAAATATTATAGAAAGCAAAGGCATTGTAATCACGCAGTATCTTCAACAACACTGTCTTCGCATCCGATCCTAACCCCCAAAAAGTAAAAACCCGTGGGAAAATGTTATGAGTTTCGGTCCCGCCACATTTAAATGCATCAAACGTGATAACCAAATAACCGTATCATGTTCATCATAAGCATCCGTTTCATGCATGACAGAATACCTGTGCAAATGTCAATGGCTGAAATATAGAAGTTACAGTTGTTGTACTTTGCATTATCAAATACCCTTCACAAATGCCCTCTGGCATAAAGAAGTGGATGCGCCCGGATAATTAACTATACATCCTCTCTTTGTGCAGCAAATCCTGCGGTGTCAGATTCGCTGGGGTGTTTTGCATATGAAATGTTGACATCGTTCTTATCGCTCTGTGCGTTTGTCATCTGGGGGACACCGTGTCAACCAAAACACGATGATGAAGAGTTTAGGGTACAGTGCGTGGTCTGTCTGTGGATTTGGTGGGAAACTGTTAGTTGAGCCTGCGGGTAAGTTTATGGATTAGGGTGTGAAGATAGTGGCATGGGAAAAAAATCTTCATTCACATTCTCGGCCGTCATGTATGATATGCCGTTCACATATTTTCACACGCTCTCTCTCTCCCTCTCTCTCTCTCTCTCTCTCTCTCTCTCTCTCTCTCTCTCTCTCTCTCTCTCTCTCTCTCTCTCTCTCTTATTTGCAATGGGTTGGAGGCCCTGTCAATAAAATGTTCAGTTCAGTTCAGTTCAATTCAGTTCTCTCTCTCTCTCTCTCTCTCTCTCTCTCTCTCTCTCTCTCTCTCTCTCTCTCCAGCAGCTGCCAGCATAGAAGGCGTGTTTTTCCTCGACTCTGCCTTATTCTTGCCTACAACTGAAGAGGAAGCACCCGTATTCCTGTCGTCGATGTTCCAGCTTCTGTTGAGGTACTGCTGTCCTCGCTTTGTGCTTCTGACTAACGTTCATTGTGGAAGGTGGTAGAGGAGGTTTACGCCGTTGTGGCTGTTATATTTTTCAGACTAAGTGATGGGCAGCCGTTGCTCACAAGCAAAACTCTTACAGGGCACTGGAGAAGAAAGCCTCGTGCACAGCTTTGACATGACCAGCTCCGTACCCAGAGACATAGAGCCATGAATGATCATAAAGCATTTTTTCGAAATAACTGAAACACCTTTAAGTGGTTTTTTATGAGACATCTTCCAGTGCTGCACGGAATTCATGTGCACCTACATACTATACTTGACCTGCAACACCTTTGACCCCCGACCTCCTAGCAGCAATACACACTATGCAGCAATGAGAGGAGCTATCCCTGAACGAGGGTACATTCGAAGGGTGCAAATAGACTCGCCTTCCAATGGTGCCATCACCAGTGCAGCAGTGGATCAACCACCTGAGGAAGATGAGTGAATTAGACATTTCAGAGCACATTTGGAGGCAGCAGTTAATGAAGCAACCCCGATATATCGTCAAAGAGCCTGAAATAATAAATTATTCTAAAAAAGGTTAAATTGTGATTTTATATGGCAACTTATCACCCATGTTTGAGTCTTAAACCGCTTTACACTTCACTGAGCTACACGACCAGTCCTTCACTGGCACTAGACAGCAGACATAGTGACGGACAGATGAGACGCACAGTCAGAAAATAGCGCCAACTCCACTCCTTGGGGAGCATTCCAACCCCATATTGGTTCATGGCCGCATACAAGGGTTAATCGCACTGCAGTGTGCCATCACTGCCCTCACAGGCATCCAGTTTCACTACTGGGTGAGGAGTGAAATGTGAGTACAGCTGCTTGCTCAAGGATGCAACTCTGCAACTCTGCAGCTTTGAACGTGGCACCAACTAGTTGCAAACGTCAGCCGTAAAATGGCATACAAACGAGATCTCAAGACAGTTGGGTTAGCGTGAACACCCGGTGGGTAACTGCTTCAGGGCCACCTGAACACAGGAAGTGCAGAGGGGTCTCCCCTTGTTTCAAAGGAACCTGATGAAAATGACTGACTGCAAGCGCTAGCAGATGAATGAGTCATACTCCGAAAGCTCTTGGTGAACTCAACCCATTGGAAACAGTGCACCCTTCGACTTTTCTCATTTTAGTAAGGCCCAGCTCCAGCAGAATAGACTTGCTTCTACTTTCTGAATCAGACGCCATGGCTTGGATTGTCATCCCTCATTCACGAGCACCGAAATATCTTACTGATCTCTTCATTCGTCTCCAAACAACCCATTCACTATCT
>JAWQFJ010031221.1:30000-35000 GCA_034096865.1 Theodoxus fluviatilis
GTGAGCCTTAGCATCTGGATGATGGTGGTCAGTCGTGTTTCCGTAGCAGCTGGTAGTCTACCTACAGGCATCAGGACAGCTGATTTTCAACCGAAAAAAGTGTCTATCATGACACTGTGCTGGTAAAGTTTTGAAACAGTCAGCACAGATTTGGTTTCGACAGCTGGGGAAGAGTTGCTATTAAAGAGGATGTGGTTATTCAAACGTGAGTCCATAGGATTATTGTTGCTGGAGGTTGGCACCCTGAGATGTCGAATATTGTGCTAACCTCTCTCGAGAGTAGAATGTCGATAGGTTGAGGCCAGAGGAGGCAAGCTGACTTGCATCCCTATTCCCAGGCAGGTATGAGTGGTCAGAATCAGAGATCAGACCAAGCTTGACGCACAAACGACTACAAATACATTGAGAGGCTGCAAAGGCGAGAATGCCATGGTGGCTGAGTTTATAGATTACAACCTCACTATCTCTTTCAGAGGCACTCAGTCTATTGGTGTCTTTGACATCACTAAGTTGTGCTAGAGTTGTTTTCAAAGTCATGCACGAACGATTTTCGAAATTGATATTTTCATAAATTCGATTGAAACTTGACACAAAAATGGCATACACAAAAGCATGGAGCATCTGCTTTTGATTGAAGACAAGAAAAAAAGCGCAAATAATTGTTTTCACCCTTGAATGATTTTGGAAAATTATTGATCTGTAGAATAAGACTTTTTTCATTTTCGAAAAAGGATGCATAGATATTTAAAGATCATCAAGAGTAATTTTACAACTGTCCATGAAACAGGGCAGTGTAGACGAGAAGACAACAAGGACCATGGCAGCTCAGCTGGCAGAGCATTTCGGGCGCTAATTGAAAGGTCGCGGGTTCAGTCCCCGCCTCTGGTCTTATATTTCTTTCCTGTCTGTTCCACGTAGGAATTCGGCTCTGTATGTTAAACTTTACTTGGGTTGTCTAGTTTTAGCATTTTCATCCATTGCTACGGTTGAGTGGATGCCTTTGTTGACCTGATTTTGTCACGCTTGAACGATTTAAAATGTGAAATTCCGCACATTGCCCTCTTTTGATTGAACAAGTTTGGCATTGTAAAAGAGTGAGCAAAATGCATCATATCCAGTGTACTGTTACAGCTGTGCATGAAACTTGTTAAGATGCATGCAGTGTATTTATTCAGACTGACGGGTTTCAGACTAACAATTCAATGTAATGCGATGCACATGTTGACACAAACAGTCACGCTTCAGAGATTTGCTATGTTAAATTCCACATGTCTTTTTTACATTTAATAATTCTAACATTGCCAAAAAGTGTACACAACTATATTGTATAAAGAGTAATGTACTAACTGTGCAAAAATCAACTCAGAATTAGTGCGGTGTAATTAATCGGTTCTAGTCTTATAACGTAAAGCTACGGTTGAATGATGCACTTGTTAACCTTAAATGGTTACGCTTGAATAATTTGCAACGTAAAATTCCACTGTGAGGCAGGCAGAGAGGCAGGTAGGCAGAGAGGCAGGTAGGCAGAGAGGCAGTCAGGCAGAGAGACAGGCAGGCAGAGAAGCAGGCAGGCAGGCAGGCATGCAGAGAAGCAGGCAGGCAGGCAGGCAGGCAGGCAAGCAGGCAGAGAGGCAGTCAGGCTGAGAAGCAGGCAGGCAGGCAAGCAGGCAGAGAGGCAGACAAAGAGGCAGACAAAGAGGCAGACAAAGAGGCAGAGAGGCAGACAAAGAGGCAGACAAAGAGGCAGAGAGGCAGACAAAGTGGCAGAGAGGCAGGCAGGCAAACAGGCAGGCAGGCATGGATAGACGGACAGACAGACAGACAGACAGACCAGCTCAGACCAGACCAGACCAGACAGGCACGTAGGCAGGCAGACGGACACACCTGCAGACAGACAGGCAGGCAGAGACAGGCAAGCAGACAAGCAGACAGACAGGAAGACACATATTGGGCTGTTTGCAATGTCACATTGGTGGGGTTACCCATATTCATAACCTGAAGTGTCGTCGTAGGGAACTTGTATCTGAATGGCATTAGGGTATTTTTACAATTCGCCCTATGACCCTGTCACAGGATGGTACGGTTGCCTACCATCCACACAGTTTACTGGAAATACACGCATTTCTCTCTCTCTCTCTCTCTCTCTCTCTCTCTCTCTCTCTCACACACACGAGCACCGAAGTATCTTACTGATCTCTTCATTCGTCCCCAAACAACCCATTCACTATCTCGCAACACTTTCATTCTACCACAACCTAGAGTAGACATTTTCAAAGGCAGTATTACATATTCATATGTTATGATATGGTATACACTCCCATTGCACCTAAGGAACAATACTTCCATGAAGTCTTTTAAAGCATCCATATGTGATTATCTATTCAGATGATCTCACTGCTGTCGCCTGTACATATGACACGTATTTGCTTGAACTTGAAGACTCACTGAGCTGACAGTTGTCAATGGCAACTACGAAAATGTTTGTTATTGTTGATCATATTCTTCTTATACCTTATCAATTGTTGTACATAGATTAGCTACTGTGTATTTTTTCTTATCTATCCATGTTTTCATTTCTTTATAAGCAAAGACAATTTGTAAGATAGGCAGAAATGCACAAAATTTCATCCTTGAGAAATTAAAAATCAATCAATCAATCAATCAATCTCTCTTGTCGTTGGCAGCTCAACGCGTAGAATGTTTTTCCTGATACTATTTTGTTATTTCCATGAGGAGCGGGCGGGAAGTGGTCCGCAAATGTGGATTCCTCAATAACAAAATAGACGTGCGTATGTGCATGTGCGTCTGCTTGTCTACCTGCTTGGCTGACTGCCTGCCTGATTGTGTCTTTTTATTTTTGTAAAAATTAGAAACATTCTGTCAACTTAGAACTCTGTTGCAGTATATACAGATGTTGTCAACGTTCCTACATATTTAGAATACTACACATCATTGAAGAATGAATCATGGAAGCTTACGTAACTCTACCAGAAGCTATACCAGAAGCTAAGAAAGCTAGTATAAGGTAATTTAGTCTCGAGCCTGCACTAGTACTGGAGCTAAACAAGTTCTGTCTTAATTTTAGGTACTTCGACATTTACATCGACATCGCAAAAGTGTCAGATGTGAGCATTTGAACTGGTCCTTTGTGATATTATGTTATGTCAGATCAGACACACGAGAAGATGCACTTGAAATTCTTTCAACAAAAACGGTTCATGACTGACATGAAACTTGAAGACGTTTTCACAACTGAGTTACAAACTCTGATTTTCAGTCGCAAATCTCACTAATTCTAAAAGACAGCAAATGTTGTAAGTGCAAGCGGAGGGTGATGATAGGGTGTGTCGGCAGAGTAACGAGAGGAGGGGAGGGGGGATGGGGGGGATAGGGGGATGGGGGGGATAAGGGGGGCGGGGTGGGGATGAGAGAGATAGGGAGAATTTGATTTCAAGTGTGACGCACGTTCGACGTCAGTGCGGTCATTGCCGTCCGCAAGGCACGGATGAGCGGTTCTGCAATCCGTGGGGATGGACTGGACCGTAATAAACTGGTCTTCCTCACCCGAAAGCCGCACCAACGACCCGGCACTCCGAAACGTGCAAATTGGTGGTTTTCTTGTAGCGTTGATGCATGCATCACCGCACACCCCAAAACTAGGAAGACAACAACCATTCAAGTTTTCAAGGATGGACCCGTCTATGTCATTAAAGCCTCTTCCCACTTTCAGTTGACTAAGATAACACTAGAGGAGGCAATCCTAAACTTGTGTGTCCATCAAGGTCAAAGATCACAGTTAAGGGATTATCTCCTGTAATGCGACTGAAATCACAAACGCATTTTATGGTTTCACTGTTTCTCTGGTACGAGTAGTTCTGAATGTTTCCTTCTCACCCACTCCTAGTAGCAGGCGTTGTGAAATCGAAATATTTGGTTCATCGAAATGTGAGCCTATAGTCCGTTTCAACATTGCTCTGTCAGTGGAGACAAAGATTATTCGTCTGCTAGCCATCTAGGTACATACGATGAGGTTTGTTTACCTATCTTCTGTGGGTTTTGTGCAGAAAGTATACGTTAAAACAGTCTAATATGACTATTTTCGATTAGTTTTTAATCTAATTAATATTTTTGCATGCTTTAACGCGGCCGGATCTTTGGCATAACTCCCCGGGCGTGCGAAGTCAGTAGCGTCTCCACTGACAGAGCAATGTTTAAACGGACTATAGGCTCACGCGCATGCGCAGAACCATCCATTTCGATGAACCAACTATTTCGATTTCACAACGCCTGCTACAAAAAACAAAGCCAAAACACCCCCATTATTGCAGCAAATCATTTTATTACACATTACACCGTAAATGTATTCACAAACATGATCGGAACGCATCAGAAACGCGTCGACAAACAAGCACTTTTACATGTCTCTAAGCGTTGTGATTACTTCCCCATAGTTCTAGCCGCTTGGGGCGCAACGTGTCTCGATCCTCACAACAATGAGCTAATGAGCTATCTTTGTGTAACCTATAATCTTTGCTTGGGCCCCATACACGAATTCCATACGTCAGCACGCTCTGGATCGCTGCCTGATCACCTCTACATTGCGAGGGCGGTGTTCAAAACTGCAAAATATTATTGCATTGCTTTGGTGTGTAAACTACAAAGAGGCACTGTTTCTTCTCAACAAAAATAAAACTCGTTCTAATTTAGACTGTGTGGGCCTTATGTGGTGGAATTTTGCTTGTGGAAGGCACACCTCTGGGGTATTCAAGGATATTGCAGTGCAATGAACAGTAGGAAAGAGCTTTGAGATGTTATTTCGTGGTGAGGGGGATTAGGTGGAGGAATAGGAGGAGCAGCAGCAGTAGCAGCAGGAGGAGGAGGAGCAACAGAAGAAGGAGTAATAGGAAGAGCAGGAGAAGGACAACGACGACGACGAAAATGAGGAGGGAGAAAACAAGGAGGTGGAGGAGGAGGGAGACAGCATTGTATTATGTAAATGG
>JAWQFJ010031221.1:40000-50000 GCA_034096865.1 Theodoxus fluviatilis
GGGTTGATGGAGGGGGTTGGGGTAGAAAGGGGGGTTGCTGGGGGTGGGATGTGGGGGGTGTGAGAGAGCCGAAAAACAGCTCCAGGAGACCATGCCTGGCTCCATCACACAAGCACACACACACACACACACATACACTCACATTCTGAACACAGAGATATCCACTAGTCTCAGCCACGCTGAATGACACTCACACACATACACACACACACACACACACACACACACACACACACACACACACACATGCTAGCACACACACAATGCCTTTTTCTGTAAGTTGCTATGGTAATTGTTTTTTAATATATAAGCAAGGCATGTGTGCAGTATTTGTTGTCTGCCTTTAATGTCACATTGTCTTCTCCAACTCACACCATGACTGTCGGAAGCTTCGGGCGTCTGCATTCCTCAGACTCTGGCACACTTTGCATTGGCCACATGGAGAGTAGTGTGGCGGGATAGAGATTTCAACGCCTAGCTGTGATGAGCCCTGCACTCAAAATCGCGTTCTCTTTCTCCCGCAGCCTTGACCCTAGCTACTCCCACAGCCTTGACCCTAGCGTCTCCCACAGCCTTGACCCTAGCGTCTCCCACAGCCTTGACCCTAGCTACTCCCACAGCTTTGACCCTAGCGTCTCCCACAGCCTTGACCCTAGCTACTCCCATAGCCTTGACCCAATCGTCTCCCATAGCCTTGACCTTAGCTACTCCCATAGCCTTGACCCTAGCTACTCCCACAGCCTTGACCCAAGCATCTCCCACAGCCTTGACCCTAGTTTCTCCCGCAGCCTTGACCGTAGCATCTCCCACAGCATTGACCCAGTGTCGCGAGATGCGACTTATGGGTGATGGTGTACGGTAAATGTCAGTGCGTGAGATTGCATTGAATTACGCGCTCAGACCGTATTTTGCCGCAATGCGACAGAGAGTTTCGTGCGGCGGGAAAACTAAGTCACCTCAGGGGGTTATTTGGTGGGTCGAGGGGTGCATTGGAATGCCGCGGGGTTTACACTCTATTCGACACGGATCTGAGGGGCGCGAAAATTAGCGGAGCGATGATTGGAAGCTGGTCAAGGGGCGCGAAAATTAACGAGCTGTGATTGGGAGTTAATCACGTGACGAAGTTAACATCAGGTCTGACAGTACGCTTTCTGATCAGACTTATTCATCGGTCGGATGAGACGGTTGTGCGAGCGATAGTGCTGCCAACTGGAGTCACGAGGGTGGCTAAGCAAAGTCGTTTCGCTTTGCTGGGGAAATCTCATCGCTGGGGACCTGTGGTGGGTCAGCCGCGAGAGTGGAAAGAGAGCCTTTGGTTGAGATGGAGGGAAGTTTCGCTTATGGGAGGAACCACGGCCTGATGGTTTGAGGTAATGTACGATTTGCGACAATTCTTTTGCCTTGGGAAAAATTGACCGTTGGTTAAGGCGGGAAAAAGGTCATACATTGTGCATGAGTGAATTGTGTCTTAGAATTGAACTAAATCTTTGGGGGAAGCTTGGGGAAATGCCTATCTCCGTAAGTCGTGAAATTGTAATTCAATTCATGAGCAGGGAATGGTTAAATTCAACTTACTCGCTTGGTGCGGGCAAGTTTTTTCAACTAAGCGTTTTGGGCAAGGGTGCATCGCTCCATGTTGAATCATGCCTGTGAAAATTCTTGGGGGAGAAAGCGTAGTTTCTCATTAGGCACTCGTTTGTATGTTTCCAGGCTACTCTCTACGCACGCTTTACCCATTCTACTATTGCATTCCGCAATTACCTGCCTCCTGTGGGAGTTAGCGAGAACTCTACCTACGTCGGCGCGCGCCCAGCGTCGATTCGGCAAACGATACTTCGAAGCACGCGGTGTGCTCACCCTCAACGGCGGTGAAGGCAAATGTGCAAGTACTCTTTCTTCAGTGACTCTGGGAGTTACGACCTTCATTATGACTAGCCGTGTGCTATATTTTTGGGTCTAACGAAAACACCGATGGACTGGTGTTGAAGTCCACAAGCTGTGGCCTAACCATCAGAGTAAAAGGACAGGTTAGAAGTGGGACGGTCAGGACGCTAGCGTTCGTTCACTCGCGCGGAGCGGTGATACGCGCAGCCAATGGTTGTAAGGAGGGAGACATACAACGAGAGTAGTGCGATGAATGGACTGATTCTCATGTAGGATGAAATTATTTCGCACTTGTACTGATGACCGGGGGGATTCCTGCTGCTTCGGATGGACTTTCCGATTTCACTGATTGGGTTAGCGAGCGCGGTGCTCGTTTGTCAGTGACACCTCAGGACGGGAGCAGGGCAAGGTCGCCTACCCGTCGCCACGACGCAGAGACGCCTGGAGGCGTGCTTCTTCGCAGTACTACCGGCAGCCTTCTATGAGGAACTGTTTCTTCTGGGATTTGTCTGAGCACGGTGCTTGGGACAGTGTACTTTCGACGGACTGAAAGGGGAGGGGGTAGTGGGTCGTGCGCCATTTTTGTGAGGTTTGGGTTGGTGTAACTTGGCTTGGTTGGGTCAGGTTGTGCTATGACAGGATTAGCGTGTTCTGGACTGCGAGTGGTCTGGACTTTGAAAAGGGTAAGAGAAAACCTTTTTCATCTTTCTTCTCTTGATATTCGGCATCCGTTTCATTGCTCACAGGAGCTTGTTTTGGGCAGGATTGTTGGGCGAGAAAGGAGCGCGTGAGTGTGGCTTCACGCGCGTCTGAATGCCCCTATGTGTTTTTCCTTGGTTGCGAGACGTGGGCGGAAGTGCGTCAGCAAGGGGAAGGGGGTGGAGCTAACAGGGGTTTGGGCTCATTAATATTCAGACAGGGGAAGGGTGTTGTTGTGGCTTCGTTTTGAGTAACTTAGCTAAAGGGTCTGTGAAAAGGGACGAGAAAATCTTTCTGTGGGGATTGATGTTTTCCTAGCGTTCTGGAATTTTGGGGAAGTTTGGAGATTTAATTTAACATTGGATTGTTAAATGTTTCTGCAGTGAAGTTAGAGACTTTTTGTGGGTTGAAGAGTGTTTGCAACTTGGTGTCGGTGCAGAAGTGAAAGACTTTATTCTCTGTTGTGAGATTTCTCTTGTTCTAGTGGCGAGTGCTAGAACGAGTGGTTGGAAGGGGTGTTTTTCTTGTCAGAAACTGCTTTTGTGAATAAATTCCAGTTTCTGGTGTTTGCATGACGGAGTGAAGGGAAGTGAAGTTTTGATGTTACACATTGTTAGTAAGTCTAGTCACCGGTGACTTAGATACTGCTTCTTTGTGTGTTGGTTTTTGTGCTTGGGGTTGTTTCACTTTTGCTGATGCGAGTTGTTTGTTGTTGTTGATTTTTTTTCCTGTTTCTAGCAGCGGAAGTGCCACCATCTTGTTTCCGCTGCTCGACTTTGTTTTGGTTTCTTTTTCTTGTATCTTTCTTGCATTTAATCGCCTGCCTGCTCCTTCCTTTGCGGCCCTGTGCAGCAAGGGGGAGTTTGTTTGTTGATTAAACTTGATTTGTTTATTTTCATCCCGATCCAGTGGTAATTTATTCACTTGTTTGTTTGACATTGTTTGATGTTTGTGGTGTCCCCCCAAGGAGTGGTGGTTGAGTTTAGGTGTAAACTCTTGTTTGTCTAAAGGTCTCTCTCCTCTAGGACGACTACGTCGTTCCTCGAGGGGGAACCTATCATTAGCCAGTCTAGATAAAACGCGACACCCAGTGTCCAGTGAATGTTTAGTGTGGCCCTTTGATGTGACCTGTGTGGCTTGATGATCCATTTCCTCAGTCAATGCATTAGATCCATGATCCTCATTCCCACATCTGGCTTGCGTAGTATGTGTGCTCCCACACTGTTTAAGCTTTCAAGCTCATACTGTAATGAGTATGCTCCAGAAATTTCCTTCAGCATCAAAGAAAGTGTGTACCCTTGACAACTTTACTCCATGTACTTCTTGACAATAATTTTCTTGTAAATACTGTTCGTGCTAATGTAGGAAGATAATGCGATGAAGCTTTTATTTCCATATTCTTCTTCTTCTCGAACGCCATCACACTTGGATTTTAGAGTCAAGGATGAAATGGGCTGTCTTCTGGAGAGATTCCACCCTGCCATACAGCTTTTCTTGAATGCTTGCTGGTTCTAGCCAAAAGTCCTCTCGCAGCAGCCGGTGGTTCCTGCATTCCTGCAGAATGTGTTCAGCCGTCTGGTCGGCCTCTCCACAGGAGCACTTTAGGGATGGCACAAGTCTGAATTTCTTGTGCATGTGGTAGTTGAGTCTATTGTGCCCTGTCCGCAGCCTGAAGATGACCTCGTGTTCTTGTCTGGACAGTTGGTGGTAGCTGTCCATTGTCTGGGGTTTTCTGTACAGGGCCTTTACCATGGTGTGCATTTCTATATAAGGGTGACTCTGTTCTCTTCTTGGTGGTCTTCAGCTCCCAGCTTTGCCATTCTATCCGCCTCCTCATTTCCATGTATTCCACAGTGTGAGGGTATCCACTGCAGTACAATCCTGAAGCATGTGATGTTTTGGAGTGCTTTCAGGAGTTGAGGCAGTTTGCTTGCTGTTGCTGCCTCCAAGACGGAGAGTGCGTCTGTAAGGAAGACTACCTGGGAGTCTCCGTCAAGGTCTGTTTTGGTTCTGATGGTATTTGCAGCATGGATCAGGGCTTCAACCTCTGCTCTGTAGTTGGTGCAGTGGAGGCCTGTCGGTATTGCCTCTGACTGTCATTTTCCACCTGGGTACTGGATGTATGCTCCAGCCCCCCCTCTCTAGACTGCATCTGTGACTGACCCATCTGTGTAAGCCCTTATCCATGCTTCCTGGGGGTACGTTTCATCAAGCATGGCCATTGTCAGAGCTTTCTTGCTGGCGTCACAGTGCTCGTCTTTTGTGGTGTAATGGGGTGGTACTGTGGTACGGATGGTGACGTTGTTCAGTGCAGTTGTCCAAGGTGGAGGATCGTCTTTGCGGGTGAAAGGTTTTACTTCTGCTGGCAGCAGATCTTGATGCTTTCTCAACAGTGCTCTGCTTTCTAGTACAAAGCTGGATCTGTTCAGCCTTCCTGAGCTGAGGTTCTTCACTCTGTTGTGCATCAGGTGATCCTCTAAGAACCTTGCTCTCATGTTCTGCATCACGGCTTTGCACTCCATTCTTTTCTGTAGCGGTGGGATGCCTGTTGTTTGCTCCATCTTCTCTATAGGCGTAGATCTGACAGTGTATGTGATGATTTGTAGGGCCTGGTTCTGGGCTTTGTCAAGGGTCTGTTGGTGCGACTGGGCAGCTGTCATCCAAGAGTTGGAGCCGTACTCTATGTGTGGTCGTACTGTGCCCTAGTACACCATCTTGAGGATCTTCTCATTGGCTCCCCACTGTGTCGATGCCAGCTTCCTCATGATGTTCAGCTTTCTTCTGGCTTTCGCCTCTGCACTTTGCACCTGTTGTTTCCATGTCATCCTCCTGTCAAAAGTTACTCCCAAGTATGTCTGTTGGTCTTCATACTGTAGCAGGGTGTTGTCCAGGGTCAGTTTGCCAGACTGAGCTTTGGTGGAGAGTGTGAATAGAGTGGCTGATGACTTCTCTTTGTTGATGGTGACACACCAGGTGGAGGTCCAACCTGTAATCTTGTCCAATGCTAGCTGCATTTTATATGTGGCTGTTGTTGCATACTCTTCTGAGCACCAGAGCACTAGGTCATCTGCATACAGGGCTGCTTGTACTCCTTTTGGTAGCTCTGGTATGATGTCATTGATGAAGAGTATGAACAGAGTAGGTGACAATACTCCTCCTTGCGGGACTCCCTGACGCAGTATTACTTTCTGTCCACAGCGTCCATCTACCAGCACACGGGCTCTCTGGTTGTGTAGGTATGACTTGGCCCACCGGTACATGTTGCCTTGGATATCACTGCGAAGAAGCGTCACAAGGATACCGTCCTTCCACACCTTGTCGAAGGCCTTCTGTAGGTCTATGAAGACAGCAAGCGTCATTTTCTGGACTTGGAAGGCGTCCTCAATGACCTGGGCAAGGTGCGTGGTCTGATCGTCTGTGCTCCTGTACCTTCTGAATCCGGCTTGATCAGGAGCAATGATTCTCTCTGTCTCTAGGTACCACTGCAAGCGCTGGTTGACAATGCGCTCAATGGTCTTGCAGATGCAGCTTATCGGGCTAATAGGTCGGTAGCTCAGAAGTTTCGTCTTGTTCTTCCCTTTCTTCAGAACAGGAATCATTCTGGCTTCTTTCCAGCACTGGGGTACCTGGCCCTGTGACCAGCTTGAACATGTCTAGCAGCTTCCGGAGGGCTATCCCACTGTGGGTTCGGGGTAAGAATTGACCCACCGCGTCTCCCTATGCGATTCGTAAGAGGCGAATAACTAGGGACACCGTGCCTTGATTTGCGTTTACTCTATACTGTTCAAGAGATTTTCGTGTTTACTGGCCTTGTATAGCCTTCAAAGGCTGATAGGCCGTAAAACACCATCCATCCATCCATCCGGAGGGCTGTGTTGCCTAGGTGTTGGATCCTTTCGTTGGGGATATTATCTGGGCCTGGCGACTTCCTCTTCTTCAGTTGTTTGATGGCCTTGTTCAGTTCTTCCATGGTGATGTTCTTTTTCATGGCTTCATAATTGCTGTCATCTTTGCTGGTCCTTTCTCTTTCTTCTAGCCGGATTTCCTTCTCCAGTGTCCTTGGTATAGTGATGTTGCTCTCCTTAGCGTATGACTGAGCTAGATGGTTTGCGGCATGTCTTCCTATCATTGTTCTTCCATCTTCTTCTATGGTGATCTTCTGTTCCCTGCTTCCCTCGTCATTTAGAGAGCTTTGGTCAATTTCCTGTTTGGTGGTGTCCCTCTCCATGTACAGCTTTGCGCTCTTTTCTCTTCTTTCTTGTGCTTTTGAGATTAATCTTTAGGTAGCGGGCTTTCTTTTCCTGAAGTTTGTTGTTGTTTTCTTGGCTGAGGTCGGTCTCAGATTCCTCTCTGGCTTGGGTCAGTTCATCGTGTGCAATCTGGAGTTCATGTGTCCAGTAAGGGGTGTAGTTCTTTATGGCTCCTCGTGGTATGGCTTCCTTAGTCGCCTTGATGATTCGGGCGTTAAAGTCTAGCACCACGTTGTTAATGTTCCTTCCCTCCATGGCAAGATCTTGGGTCAGCTCGTTGGTTCGAATGCTGAACAGGCCCCACTTAGCTTTCTTGTAGTTCCATCTTGGTGGTAAAAATATGTTAAAGGTGGTACAGCCTGAGAGGGTAAGAAGGACTGGTCGGTGGTCGCTTCCTCCTAACTGTGGCCCGACCGTTCTACTCAGGTTCTTGTGTACGTCCTCGGTGCACACGGCCAGGTCCGGGGTGGTGGTTGAATACCACCGGCGGGTGTAGAAGGTAGGCTGGTCAGTGGGGTCTTTTGCGAGTATCAGGTGTTTCTCGTCTTGCCACGTCTCTATATCTTCTCCCCTTCTTACTAGCGTGTCGTATCCCCAGCTCTGAGACTGGCTGTTGAAGTCTGGGACCACCTCTCTAGAGTGCTATCCTTGGTAGTGGTTTTGGTGTGGATGTACTCTGCCTCTTCCATGACTTCTTTTCGCTGGCGTTCAGGTTGTTTCTGACCAGGGTCATCACTCCTCCCTTCTTCCGTTCTTGAAGATCCCCCCTAAACACCTGGTACCCTCTGATCTTGAAGGACTTCCCCTTATGCAGGTGTGTCTCTTGTATACAGCAGATGTTGATGCTGTGTTCGTGCAGAAAATGCTCCAGTTCGGTCTTCTTGTTGGCAACACCCTCTGCGTTCCAGTGCATGATGTTGATACTGGGCTTTGATCTCTTTTTAGTCGTGGTTGGTTTTTGGCCAGTCGCTCTCCTGACTCTTCCCCTGGCTCCACAGGACGAATTCAAAGGACCACCAGTAGCTGGGGTTGGGCTCCTTTGAGGCACGGAGCCCGGCGCTGCACCTGCCTGGCGGGACTTCACAAGGCGAGCACCATTCTCGTTGTCTCTGTATCCAAGTGTCATATGATTTGGCGATTATGCCAAGTGTTGTGGTTTGTTAGAGTGCGCCGTGCGGCCCAACACATACGTCTTCAGCACTCGGGGTTTCTTTCAGGCTTACCCCACCCTTAGCTCATAGCCCAAAGACCTGCCCTGTGAGCACAGGGGGGGGGGGGGTGGTCCATCTTGGTCTGGCCTCTACCCTTAGACCTGTCCAGCTTGAGAAACCCTGCCAGGAGTTTGCACTCCCGCTGGCATAGCACTTCGGGTCATGGAGACACACAAACCACCACACCACTCTAAGGTATGGACCGTGTAGTGGTTTTCCATCTTAACTTTGCATTAAAATGTATCTGTTCTTTCCTCGGCTTCTGCAGCTCCTGAAGTTCCTGTTCCTGCCTTTGTTTCTTGTCTGTCCTCATCCATGCTATTGTCCTCCTCCTCGTCCTCATCGTCGTTGTCCTCCTCCTCTCCGTCTTTGGCTTCCTCTGCTTTTTCGTCCTCTTCCCTCTCCTTCTTTTCCTACTTCATTCCCTTTGTCTTGTTTTTCCCTCACTCATTTTATGCTCCGGTTGCTTCTACCCGCCCTGATATCACTGCTGGTGTTCCTCCTGCTTCTCCTTCTCTATCTCCTAGCTGCTCTTGTTCATCTTGCTCCTTCGGCCATGAAACTTTATTTGGCGCTTTATATACAGCGATAAATTTCCATTCATAAAAAGAATGAGGGAAGATCTAATTTACAAGAAACAAAACGTTTTTAAGTAAGTACCTCTACTGCACACGGTGGATGTTCACGCAAAGAAGGCGGTAAATCCAACGTCTTGGGTTGTAGACACTTTGTCATCTGGACTGCATGAGCGATGCCCCCCCCCCCCCTACTCATGCATTCTTAATAAAGTAAGTGTTTCACTCACCCATGATATTCTGTTCTGCAAAGTGAGGGTTTCCCCACTCATGCTTTTTTCTACAAAAGGTCTACTATCCTAAGCGTTGGTAATTAGGCAAGCTGACCGTTAGTATTGTCGAATACAAGAAAGACAAAATGCGTTGTGAAGTCAATGCTTTTACTTGTTGTGGGTGTTATCCAGATGAGAGAAAGAAAGGAACACAACGTTTCGAGTGGTAGACCTGTCAGATGATATGATTACAAGGAAGAAAGGCACTGGGAAACTTTCTTTCTCTCATCTGGGAAACGTCCATGATAAGTACAGGTATTGACTTCCATGCATTTTATTTTTCCAAAACGTTGCTTGTGCAGCTTCTTTTTGTGAACGTACACTGAGCAGCAAATGTATTTGCTTCGAAACGTGATTTTCAGTAATAAATTTCAGCTCTAAACGCACGTACATGTACGTACTGCATATGAAATGAGGAAAACTGACATACTACAGACGGATTTGAAACGTACAGTCATCAGACTTGCCACTAAGTACTTAAGCAGTCAACATCGGCGCTTCAGAGAAGAATTAATTAAAAGGAGGGGAAGGGGAGTATTACAGGAAGTGAAAAGTCTAAGTAGAGTCAAGGAACTAGGAGGAAAGTAGGGGTGGAAGGGGATGGAAAAATACTGCGGGTGTGAAAGGAAGCTGGAGGAGTGAGCACTCTTAATCCAGGTCAGCTTGAGGCGGCCATCTTGGACATGTGCAAATGGCTGGGTCAGTGTTTCTAGTCGACTGCTTTCTTCTTCCTGAAGGGAAAACAGATGAACCACCATTGCGTGTCGCTCATTGGTTGGAAATGACAGCAGGATGCATACAGAAGGCTTGCGACACATAACAGACGATCCAGATGGGATTTAAATCAAGATGCAGACCATGCTAAAAGTGACAGAAGGAAAGATAGATAAGTACACACAATTGTGATATTTTTTATGAATGCGGATGCAATAAAAAGGACATGACATGAGATGGCGTGTTTGCGTCTCTTTAAGCGCATTCGTCGGCATGCTCATTTACCTGTTACCCGTTAGTTTATGATTATTTCATCCACACACAAATATTACACTAATCTGTGTCTGGCACAATAAAACGCTGGCCTGTTTTTATGCATCTTTTGTCATCAACAT
>JAWQFJ010031221.1:55000-57500 GCA_034096865.1 Theodoxus fluviatilis
TTAAATCATTTATCTGTTACGTGTTTGATGGAGTACCTAAGCTACTGTTGAAGTGTTGTGTGTGGATCCAAAAAGCTTGCACAACTGTCCTTTGCACTGACTGTCCTATGCACGGACTGTCCTTTGCACTGACCGTCCTTTGCATTAACTGTCCTTCACACTGACTGTTCTATGCACTGACAAGGAGATTGTCACGAAGGAGAGGAGGGGAAGTGCGCTTTCTACAGTGGGTAAAGATCTAGCAGTCCGCTCAAAGTTTTTGTCGCGCTCACCAGTGCTTCGGACACGCACCGGTCATTCTGTGCACTGGTCAGTGTGAAAGTGCATAGGACAGTCAGTGCATCGGACAGTCAGTGCATAGAACAGTCAGTGTGAAGGACAGTTAATGCAAAGGACAGTCCGTGCATAGGACAGTCAGTGCGAAGGACAGTTGCGCAAGCTTTTTGGCTCCACACACAACACTTCAAGAGTAGGTTCTACAATTTTGGAATGCGAGCTTCGGTTACTCCATCAAACACGTAACAGATAAATGATTAAAAAAACAACAACAACACTTACCCAGCCTTGCACGAGCAATGAGGATGGTTGGTTGATCTTCTGCTTAGCAGCGTCAAGATGGAAATAAAGTCGATACATAATGTGCGGCGCATTGATCTGAAGCACCGAGCTGTCACCTCCACCGTTTAATCCGCTTGCTAATAGATCTTAATTTCGTCTAAATAACATGAATAGTATTTATTCATACCCCTGTCTATCACAGTCTGAGAAATCTTCTCACTGTCTGGCAAAAATGAGACACAAATGATGTCCGGAATACAACGCAACGAATCTGCGTTCATTCGGAAGCCATTTTGGCGCCAGCAACTATAACCACGCGAGATACAGCGAGAAAAGGGGTGTGGCTGTAGAGTGGGTCGCCATTCCATCAATTGACCACTTGCATCGTAAAAAATCCTTCTTTATCGTTTCACCAATGTTCTCGAAATTCATCCTCCTCAAAACTCTACTCGCAAATGACGTCACGCTGTTGATGACGTCACACATTTCGCAATTTGGCCATTCCATGAATGGAGTATTTGGGGAGGCAATGTCGAGTGTACGACCTTAAAAAACCACTTTCTCTTCAAGCCTCGATTCAGAAAATTTGATACATTCAATCGGACCTAACTTCCAGTTAGTGTGCAAAATGTCAAGGAAATCCGTCCAGCAGTTTTGGAGAAATCAGCCGTGGAGTCGGGACAGACACACACACATACAGACAGACAGATAAAGTCTGTAGGACCTCCAGTAAACCTGGAGGGATAAAAATCAAATATCAAGAACAGGTGGGAATAGAAAAACAGCTGCGCTTAACTTCTTAATCATGTCGTTCTCGCAAGTGAATCTGGTCTCTTCGGGGGGGGGGGATGTCAAACTCGGATGGTCTTAGGTCAAAGTTTGTCACATTTCTAGGCCCATTTAAAAGTTTGTGTTTAAAGTTTTACAGTTTCCCTTTTGAAATGATATATTTTTAATACTCTCAGATCAAATTATCTTAACACAAATCATATGGAACAGTACTTATCAAAGGTTTAAGAAGTATCAAATTACTAGAGTGCATCTGTCGAGATGCTTACTGCAAATACAGATAACCATCGTTTGTCAGTAATAATAAATAGCAAATGCCATCAGAAAGTTTACGTACACGAAGCACGAAGATAATACATCCAGAACTGATTAAGAAATATCTTATATTAATATGTAACACCCTTTTCGCATTTTCTCATCAACTGCATGTGCCTGGCCAAACTCTTTCAAATTGTTTTTAACTGTATTGCATATTCGTTGTTCTGACTATTTCTTCACAAGAAACATCAACAACAAAGCTATTCATGTATATTCTTATACATTTTGCTGACATTTAGGATTTATAAGATCAAGCATAAAATGCATGAATGACAAGGAAAGTCCAGGCAATGGTAATATATCGTCTCATTTCATTTGTCAAAGGCTTCTCTTTCACGATTAGATTGTATATTTTTGGTAGTTATCCATGTCATGCGGCCTGTAGCGGCCAAAATAGTAACTCGGCCAAACAGTGTCCGGAAGTCATCGCAGAGTTATCTGCTCGGCTCTCTCTTTATGCAATTTTCCGCTCCTGCACGTGTTCTTCGCATGGCATATATCCCGACAAACGACGCATTAGTTGCTTTACGAGTTTTTGTGTTTTTGGTGCATTTGTGTAGTTTAACACATAATGTAGCGTTCAAAAAAGTGTTTTCCCGTGCAAAGCCGTCTCCCCTGCCGGAAATAATATGGGAGTCACCTCCCTATAGTCTATTTTTAGTCAGGTTTTATAAAACGCGACCGTTGACTGACTTGGCACGCCCGGTGAGTTATGCTAAGATCCGGCCCGCGTTAATATATGTGCGTTTTGTGACAAACGTCTTGCTCGGCGGTACTGTACTCCATGCACCTTAACGGTCCGCGTGATTCGGGTGTAATCTTAAGCTAAACGACG
>JAWQFJ010031221.1:72500-85000 GCA_034096865.1 Theodoxus fluviatilis
CGTTTCTTATTTATTTTTTTAGATTACGACGTCGATGAACCAGTGACTTTCCTGATGTCCAGTAAGCAAATGAAGACCATAAAATCTACATGCATGTTTTTATATAAAGCATTTAAAAGTAGACAGGATGCGCTTGAGTCCGCGGAGCGGGACAGCTTTTATATCTGCTGATTATTCTCTTGGATGTAGTGGCATGTATTGTCACTGTATGCTTGAAATGTATTGTCACTGTATGCTTGAAATGTATTGTCACTGTATGCTTGAAATGTATTGTCACTGTATGCTTGAAATGTATTGTCACTGTATGCTTGAAATGTATTGTCACTGTATGCTTGAAATGTATTGTCACTGTATGCTTGAAATGTATTGTCACTGTATGCTTGAAATGTATTGACATGCACTAACTTTGTCCACTTGAAAGGGGCCGGTGGCCTATTCAATACATTTGTTCGTCTCTCTCTCTCTCTATCTCTCATATTCATCCTCCATCGCCTTTCTTTCTCTGCGTATCAACATCTACACTATGTGGTTCATTCTCCATTTGTTGCGTGTGACATAGGAACCAACCAGTTTAACAGCTTTTGTTTTTTTGTATGCTGGGCCGTCGATCTGTAGTCATGGATGACACCTACTAGTCATGGAGCAGATGAGAAATGCATTCTTTTATGGAGTGCATTCTTGTTTGTACAAAGACGCTTTGGAATCATCATAAAATCCTCAGTCGATGAAACGATCGAGTAATCAGAAAGGCAAGTATGCCATCATACTTATCTCGATTTCATTCAGCTGAATGTGAGAAATCAACTGTTGGCCCGTCTTCTTTTTGCGGATGTCAAACCTGACAGTCAATCCCTACTGCAGGCCGCAAACAGATGAGTGAATTTGATTATTTGAGTCAGGACAACATTTGGCGCTCATTCACATTGCGTAATGTGGACATCTGACACGGATTTGGTATGTTGACTACTGTTGCATCAGGTGATGGAAGGTTCCAACTTTTCCAATTTTTCAACAGCAGCAACAGCAGCAGCCACAGCAACAACAACAACAGGTCAAGAAATACAGTTAAACTGTCTTTCGAATCTGCATCTATGAGTGACGTATTTGTGTGTTCCTGAATGTTGACATGCACATTGCGGCTCTATTCGTAGTTCCTTCGACGTGCCCCTTGCACCACTTTAGCAAATCAAATCTGACAGCCGTGTCGCCTTATTGCAAGTCAGGGGCGACAATCCGCTCCAGAGCAGCCATGTCTAGAAGAGTTGTCTCCTTTAGTGGTACTTTCCCAAGTCATTTAGAACGGGAAATGGAGGTTACTGATTAATCCAATAAGTTGTTTGTTAAAAATAAAACCAAAAACTGGAATTGGAATGATTTCGAGAGATATACTACAGACTCCTTAATTTGACAAAATCGTGTTTACGAGTCAATTCATTCCTAATATTTTGCAAAAAGGTATATTCGAATGTGGAGAATCACAGGGAACGTCCCATTTAGCCTCAGTTGTAGAGAAAATTATTTTGAAAAGATAAAAACAAAAGTTGTAAAATCGTTTGAATAGCTAACATTCAATGAAACCTAACACACACACACACACACACACACACACACACACACACACACACACACACACACACACACACACACACACACACAACCTTTTTAAAATATATACAACATCTTGTGAGCATAATCCTGCTGATGCAGTGTTTTTCTTTTTCTAGCTTTCCATTCCCCCACCCCCCACCCCTCACCCCACCCCACTCCCCACCCCCCACCCCTACCAACATGTTAACGAAGAATTTCTTTCTCGGGCGTGTGACATATTATTGTGGTTTAAGAATGGTCCAAAATGAAGAGGCATTCAAGGGAAAACTTTCGAGTACTTGCAGACGCATTTAAGGAGGCCATAACGGCTGTAAGTATTTATAGCCCAGTTGGTGCCCTTTATCCGCAACGATGCTTTAACTCTCTTTCAGTCGTAACCTTCAGATTCCTTCCACATGGAACAAAAAGATAACAAGCTTTGTGGTTTTCTCTTCAATTTCGCATAGAACCTTTTGAGACATGTTGGTGAAATATAGGTTCATACCTAATCATAAATAGCTACTTCGACAAGGGATTTGCATTAGCAACCTTTACACTCGGCAAGAAAATAGGAAGAATCAGACTGTGGAAGAGAGTTGATGCTGAATAGGTCTGGCCACACAGGTGTGGGTGATGCAGGTGTCCAAGGCACAAGAACGCAACACTCCTGCAGTATCAAACAGGTGAGAGCCTCCAGAAGCATGTCCTGTGATGTTGACATGATCGGAAAAGTAACTGGCTATTGATCTGTGTGGCTTTAAAACATGTTAGTACAGATGTGATGCCCCCAATTATCTCTATTTTTATTTTACAAAATTTGTTAAACTAATTTTGGGGTTTTCAAACCACTGGTCTTTTGGATACGCTAACATTCCAACCCCAAAGATATTGGATTTACACCACATCCTATGGCCCATGTATGGATTTTAAACAGCCTTACATTTTTCTCAGATCATTATCTACTGTAACCGTCACTAAATGTGGCTGCGCTGGTGGACGACGAGGAACCATGCACGTCTAGCAAAACTCACAACATGAGGAAACTTTCTTGGTCTCATTAAAGCGGAGGCAAGTTAAAACGAAGACAATGAATTCAAGATATTAAAAGGAGAATATGTTTGACTGAAAGGCCTCCGTCAGAGGCAGAAAACTTAAAGGCAGGGGGGGGGGGGGGGGGGAGAGAGGGGAAGAGGGAGAGAGGGGAGGGAGGAAGTAAAAGTAACATCATTTTTGCTTATTGCGCATGACGTAGAGGTTTAGTTGAAAACGTGCACCTTTTTATTATCTTATATTCAATTTTCTTTATCTTAACTCGTCTCCGATTTGATAAGACCCAAACTTTGTCTCGTGTCGTTTACTTTGGCAAATACTGCGATGGATAGGCAGTCATCTTATTTGGGACAATAGCATTTAGCAAGTGTAGTACCTTGTATGCAACTGTGGAAAATCCAACCTTCAAACACTGCACCTACAGGACCCACGCTACTGCGTTTGAAGTCATGCAACCACTCTCTCAGACCTTTAATTCAACTGTGTGATCATTCATTATCAGCGATCCACAATGATCAACAACACAGGTATACAATCCTTGATCGTTTGCAAAGAAACACACCCACACACCCACACACCCACAAACCCCAAGAATCGCTTGGATGTGTAGGAATACCTGGTGTAAGGAAGAATAACACGTTTCGGGCAAGACCCTTCTTCCTCAGTTCCGTCTTATCAAAAATGGCTTTCAGGCAAGCCACACCGAATGACAGGGAGATGACAGGCAAACCCCTGTGTTTGGAGAGAGCATACGAACAGAAGTAGAAAACTGCGGAAAGTGAAGGACCGCCGGATTCCCGAATGCAAAGCAAAAATGATCACAAGGACCGCGCGGACATGGGCGACCCCAAGCGGCAAACGCCACAGGGGCGTATCGGTCTGGGGCAGAACTTAAGGCCCTCTAGGGCATTGACTCTTGTGCCAGATCCACAAAAGCGCTGCCTCGGCTGTCTGCTGGAGTTGCCCAAAGACCCTTTTGGAGTGTGAGGGCTCGCAACCCAACTGCGTTAAAAACCGGGTTGTTGAGTGCGCTACGAAGCCTCTGCACCCCACTTCGACTGGGAGCACCTGACAGTCCCAACCCTCCTCGCAGCATTTCAGGCGGAATACCCAGTACGTCGACCGCTTCTTCTCATGAGCCCATGCAATATTTGATTCCCAAGGCATCGTCAGCTCAACAAGGAAAAGCTTCTTCATCTGTCTTGAACAGATGATGTCTGGACGCTGGTTGGAGTGCGCGATCTCTCTCGGAGCTCTGACTCTCCCTTTCAGTATAAAGTATAAACACGTTGCAGGCGTAGCCCGTCCTCACTGCTTTCCTTTATCGTTTGATTATACAATGTGTATGACTTTATAATGAGATGTGCAAATAATAATGCTCAATAACTCTCCTCGCACTGTAATGAATACATTGTTTGTAGAGGTTGTTAAACGCACAACATTGGCAAAACTGTGTGCAACAAACAGATGACAGTAAGATTAGTCAAATACGGACGTCTGTCGTTGACTGAATTCGGCAAAGAAAAATGCAGAGTGAGTAATGTGTACATCGAGAAAGAAAACTTGTGGGTCTCAACAGTCACTCTTCGCCTCCCGTGCCATACAAGGCGGGCAGAGTTATCTCCCTTTAAGTTTTGCGAAGCCTTCCTGTACTGTAGGAGATTGGAAGTGTCTTTAAAAATCGTTTAATTTGATGCGTTGGTACTTTTTCAGAGAAAACAGCGTGCTTCTCGAGGCCGTAAATGAGGGACCTGACTTGTATTGTGAAGGCTAGCAGCCTATCACAATGGCGCAGACTTTGTATAACATTAGGAAGACTTGTAACATGAAATGATAAACGGTATATATAAACTGATTTTCTCGCTTCATATGTTAACGGCACAGTGTACATGTGTGTGCATAGCAACATTCTGTCTTTATCACGTACCTTTCTTTTATTATGCAGCCAATGCTCCTATATCTCGCAAGTTTCAAGTGTGGCTTCAGACACTTCTGCCTTAGTTCTGGATTCAATCATCGAACAATCCATCAAAGTGTCTTTCATTATCAGCGTTACTCAGACAGAATGACAATACAAATTTCAGTCTCTTCCGTATCCTCTATTTTCGTTTAACTCATTTAGTCCTAGCTAATTCGTATGAATGCATACTTAGTGTTTCATTTTCCATGCATTAATGGACTTTTCACAGAATCTGTATGTCAAGATTTGACAATGTTCCACGCAGACCCTAAGCCCAGTCATTATAAGTACTGTTTCACAATAGCAGCTCAACACTGCCGAGAAAAAAAAGAGTTCACCAACATTTGAAAAGCTTTTAAAGCAAAACGCTTGTCATTAATTTTCATAGCCTTAGCTAGTATTCGACCGGTCTAAGTGAATCACTCGTTTGTAGGAAACATGTTCTCATCTTGCCATAGATCAAACAGTTGGGAATTCTAATATCCAGGTTTGCCATGTGTTTGCCCCAAAAAATGTTATTTTTTCTTACATCTTCACGGCGACCAACGACCCAGTTTTCTGCCCCTAAGTATGTTAAAACAGGAAGTTTGAGCATTAAAAGAGTGAAAACACACAACAGTGTTTAAGTTTCAAACACATCATATTAGCTGTGTATGGGACACACTCTTTTTCTTTGATTCCACATTCTGGTTTCCTAGTGCTTTGGTTTCAGACAGTCTTACTGTAAAAACAAAAGTCTAAAACACGGTGAGGTTCTGATGGGCGCGTATAATACAAAACAAATACAAAACATTGGAAGGTAAAACAGCGCGAATTTTCGGCTAAAAAGCCTTCATCAGGCGCACAAATAAAACTTACAGGAGGGCGTTTTTTTGGCTCAGATAAATTATATATATGCCCCGCTTGCAGAGAAGAAGTTGAATGTGAAGTGCACTTTCTCCTTGCTTGTCCAGCGTATGAAGACTTAAGACAGAGATATGCCTCAATACTAAGTAACACGTACACAAGAGAAGAACTGGGAACCTTCTTGTCCTCACAGGACTTCGGAACAATACGTTCATTGGCTATGTACATGTACTATGCATTTAAGCGAAGACAAGATGCTGTACAGATTGCTGCTGCAGATGATTCAGTTTTGTAAGTTGTCTCTCTCTGTCTCTCTCTGTCTCTCTCTCTATCTGTGTGTGTGTGTGTGTGTGTGTGTGTGTGTGTGTGTGTGTGTGTGTGTGTGTGTGTGTGTGTATGTGTGTGTGTGTGTGTGTGTAGATAGTGAGGCGGAGTAGGGGTGGCGAAACCGATTATAAGTTCGTGTGTCAGTCTGTCAAAACCAGTTCTAGGCTCCGTTTCTGTGCCCGAATGCTGTGACATGCCCGACTGCAAAAACTTAGAGTCTCCTCTCGACCCATCTTCCCCCACCCCCCGTGTGACATGGAGGGAAGATTGGACCCATCGCGTCTTCCTACGCATTTCGTACAAAAGAAATAACCAGGAAAACCGAGGCTTGACTTGACCCTATTCTGACCAGCGGTAGCGACTTCCACGAGCAATGGCCGGACATACCCTACGAGAGATGACAGGCCGTAAATCTTCCTTTGCATTCTGTATATGGGGGTGGAGAATGTACCAAGGTTGTCTCTGAAGACGAGTTTTCGGAGGCAATATTTTATATACTTTGCTTATATTCCAGCTAACACTAGTAGTTTGTGTTGTATTTTTTAAAATGACATGTATATAGTAGATCTATCTGAACATTGGTAAACATTTCTTTGTCGCTGAAACGCTTTAAAAAACTTAAATAGTGCTCACAGGAAAGATGGAACAGCACACAATTTGTTGTTAATCTTTCTTTTTTTCATGGTGGAAAAAAAGGATCGGCGGGACAAATAGGTCTGGTCGGGTTGCCGTGTCCATACCTTTTTGGGGGCCTAATGATACTGTAATAGTGACGTTGCACTGGAGACTTGGGGGACTAATGATACTGTAATAGTGACGTTGCACTGGAGACTTGGGGGCCTAATGATACTGTAATAGTGACGTTGCACTGGAGACTTGGGGGCCTAATGATACTGTAATAGTGACGTTGCACTGGAGACTTGGGGGCCTAATGATACTGTAATAGTGACGTTGCACTGGAGACTTGGGGGCCTAATGATACTGTAATAGTGACGTTGCACTGGAGACTTGAGGGCCTAATGATACTGTAATAGTGACGTTGCACTGGAGACTTGAGGGCCTAATGATACTGTAATAATGACGTTGCACTGAAGACTTGGGGGCCTAATCATACTGTAATAGTGACGTTGCACTGGAGACTTGAGGGCCTAATGATACTGTAATAATGACGTTGCACTGAAGACTTGGGGGCCTAATGATACTGTAATAGTGACGTTGCACTGGAGACTTGGGGGCCTAATGATACTGTAATAGTGACGTTGCACTGAAGACTTGGGGGCCTAATAATACTGTAATAGTGACGTTGCACTGGAGACTTGGGGGCCTAATGATACTGTAATAGTGACGTTGCACTGGAGACTTGGGGGCCTAATGATACTGTAATAGTGACGTTGCACTGGAGACTTGGGGGCCTAATGATACTGTAATAGTGACGTTGCACTGGAGACTTGGGGGCCTAATGATACTGTAATAGTGACGTTGCACTGAAGACTTGGGGGCCTAATGATACTGTAATAGTGACGTTGCACTGGAGACTTGGGGGCCTAATGATACTGTAATAGTGACATTGCACTGGAGACTTGGGGGCCTAATCATACTGTAATAGTGACGTTGCACTGGAGACTTGAGGGCCTAATGATACTGTAATAGTGACGTTGCACTGGAGACTTGGGGGCCTAATGATACTGTAATAGTGACGTTGCACTGGAGACTTGGCGGCCTAATGATACTGTAATAGTGACGTTGCACTGGAGACTTGAGGGCCTAATGATACTGTAATAATGACGTTGCACTGGAGACTTGGGGGCCTAATGATACTGTAATAGTGACGTTGCACTGGAGACTTGGGGGCCTAATGATACTGTAATAGTGACGTTGCACTGGAGACTTGGCGGCCTAATGATACTGTAATAGTGACGTTGCACTGGAGACTTGGCGGCCTAATGATACTGTAATAGTGACGTTGCACTGGAGACTTGGCGGCCTAATGATACTGTAATAATGACGTTGCACTGGAGACTTGGGGGCCTAATGATACTGTAATAGTGACATTGCACTGGAGACTTGGGGGCCTAATCATACTGTAATAGTGACGTTGCACTGGAGACTTGGGGGCCTAATGATACTGTAATAGTGACGTTGCACTGGAGACTTGGCGGCCTAATGATACTGTAATAGTGACGTTGCACTGGAGACTTGGGGGCCTAATGATACTGTAATAGTGACGTTGCACTGGAGACTTGGCGGCCTAATGATACTGTAATAGTGACGTTGCACTGGAGACTTGGGGGCCTAATGATACTGTAATAGTGACGTTGCACTGGAGACTTGGGGGCCTAATGATACTGTAATAGTGACGTTGCACTGGAGACTTGGGGGCCTAATGATACTGTAATAGTGACGTTGCACTGGAGACTTGGGGGCCTAATGATACTGTAATAGTGACGTTGCACTGGAGACTTGGCGGCCTAATGATACTGTAATAGTGACGTTGCACTGGAGACTTGGCGGCCTAATGATACTGTAATAGTGACGTTGCACTGGAGACTTGGCGGCCTAATGATACTGTAATAGTGACGTTGCACTGGAGACTTGGGGGCCTAATGATACTGTAATAGTGACGTTGCACTGGAGACTTGGGGGCCTAATGATACTGTAATAGTGACGTTGCACTGGAGACGTAGTTCGGACTGTCAGTGTCAAGCATATCAGTCCAAGGAATGAAAGAAGAACTGTAATCGCTACAGCTTCATACAGCGGAAACTGTCAGCGCTGATTGAATGAGGACTTAGAACGTAGTTGGGAACATCTAAGGCAAGTCACCCCTGTGGGTCAGGGTTGAAATAGACCCACCGTGCCTCTCTACACGATTCATAAAAGGAGCATCACGAGGGAAATCGAGATTTGACTTGCTTTGGATCTTACCCGCTCTAGAGATTTTGCAGTCAACAGCTTTACATAGCCTACAAAAGGATAGACGGCCGCAAAATCTCATTCATTCATTCTTTCTTGTGGCAGAAATGCCAAAAGTGGGCCATGTTTTATGTAGCGCCAGCTTCATATTGCTATTGTGGTTGCTGCTTCTGTGGTAATTCTTGCCACTAATCTATTACAAAGAATAATAACCACAATTCAATATGATTCGATGGACTTTATTAAAGCTAGAGTGTATTTGTATCAAACATTCTCTCCGCCGTCACACTGCTACAGTACAGTTTCATGTCTAAGCGAGATTTGCGAGGAGGGAACCCAGCAACTAGACAAACTGGACACCCATGTGCGTGAATAAACTCGAAGGTATACGCATCGATACATACAAGTGTATACTGGTATACCATCTGCATACAAAATGACAAATCGGAATAGAATGAATATTCAGCATTTTCACTCACAAAATCACCAACGCTTCACAGAATATGAAACGATAGAACACATGCATAATTTCCTGCTGTACAGCTGTTTCAACCAGTCGCTAGGAAACTGTGCCTACGATGACTCATATGCCGACTATTCTGCGTACTTTTATTACCAGTTGATTGGATACTGATCAAATACCCTTCGATGTCTCGAACGAAAAAACGCCAGTGGATGAATTGTAAACAAAGCACACTGCAGCATCAAAGGCCATACGTCATACAGAACGATGTTCTGCATAGTTGTCCTCATTGTGGTTTACTCGTAAACTTGGATCCGGTACTTCATCAGAAGAGCCATTCACTTTTGAAGGACGTAGTGTCGGAACAAAGGGTCGTAGTTACTGGGACCGTCGTGCAGAATCTGGAAGCCACACTTGGTCCAGAGCTCCCGGGCCTGGTCCACTCCCCACAGCGCTCCCAGGGCCACGGACTCGGCGTCCTGGTGGAGGGCGTTGGGGACGCAGAAGAACGTGCTCATGGTAAACATCAGGCCCATCATGGGCTTGCCGACGTTGTCTTGGTGACGCGTCCTGGCGTTGATGTCAATCACGGAGCAAAGCCCGCCCTCTTTCAGCGATTGGTGTATACCCTTCACGCCCACCTCGGGGTGCGGCAGGTCGTGGATGACGTCACGGACGAAGACCCAGTGGAAGGAGGCCACCCAGTCCTGGGGGAGGCGGCACAGGTCCACCACGTGGAAGCTGACGTTCTTCAGCCCCAGAGCCTGCACCCGTTCCTGGGCCTCCCTCACCGCCCCCTCGTCGATGTCGCTGCCACGAAAGCGGCTCTTGGGGAAGCGCTGGGCCAAAGCAGACAGGATCATGCCCGCATTGCTGCCGAACTCCGCCACTTCGATTCCAGACTCTGAAAGGAATCCAATGATAGACGCACTTGAAGACGTGCAGGGGTGCACATCAAGCGTATAATGACGGAACAAGGGATTGCAAGAATGTTGAAAAGAGAGCATATGCACTGTCCTCCTCCTCCTCCTCCTCCTCCTCCTCCTCCTCCTCCTCCTCCTCCTCCTCCTCCTCCTCCTCCTCCTCCTCCTCCTCCAGCTCCTCCTCCTCCTCCTCCTCCTCCTCCTCCTCCTACTCCTCCTCCTCCTCCTCCTCCTCCTCCTCATCATCATCATCATCATCATTATCATCATCATTATCATCATCATCATCATCACCCATCATCATCGTCATCACCCATCATCATCGTCATCACCATCACCCTCGTCATCAACATCACCCTCACCACCATCATCATCACCACCATCATCATCATCACCACCACCACCACCACTCATATTAAATCTTTTCTCTTTTCATGTACATTTATTGTGAATGAGAAAATTGTTGTGGGCACTCTTACCCATTGTGGCATCTTCTGTTTGCAAAGATTGGTAGCCTTTCTTCTTTCCACATCGGTTGCCAACTCTTACCACTAAAACGTTGCTCATTGTCCCATTCCCCCTGTTGGTTGGGGGAGAGAATAGACCCACCGACTCTACCTACGCGATTCGTAAAAGGAGAGTAACTGGGTAAATCGATATTTTATTTGCTCTGTCTCAAGCAAGCTCTAGTGTTTCTTCTTGGTCAGCGGCCCCACATAGCTTACAGAGGCTGAGAGGCCGTAAAACTCCATTCATTCGTTCATTAAATCATTTATTCATTCTGCTTGTCTCTTACCCAGTTTCCCCTTTAGCTCTGGCACAGACTTCAGGAAGTCTTCGTCAATGGTGGGATCAGCTGCTCCCGTCTCCCCTACGGTCAGCATTTGAAGGACGCCGCCGGTGCTGCCAAAACTCTTTCCTGAATTGAATTCACATTTAAAATGATCTTTTCACTGGAAAAAAATTGAAAAGCTCCATCAGCGCTCCCAAAACGAATTCCTGAAAGGCACTCAAATTAGTGATAATCTTTGCACTGGAAGAATTATGGGTCCTCGTAATAGGAATAAAGATGCCAGTTTACAATCTAGTCTTTCACTGAGAAAGAATAGTGTCCTCTTTCCTTTAGGTAAGCACCACCACCACCCCACCACCCCCACCCCCCACCCCCACCCCCACCCCCAACCACCCCCCCCCCCCAGCCCCCCCCCCCCCCCCAGCCCCCCCCCCCAAAGTTGTGGTTACGGTAACATGACAGCAAAAAGGTTCGGTAGGTCGGCCTGAACTGTTTTCTAACTAGAAGAGGCTAGATTGAACATTAATTATCATATCTTTTGCGCCGAAAACCCCTCCGATTTTTAAAAACATAAATAGTGGATTCCCCGAGTGCCCATAGGGCAGGGAAGATGGAACAGAACACAGTTCGTTGATTGCCGTCGATTTCATGTTTTCTTTTTTGCATGATGGAAAAGAAGCTTAGTGTTGGCAGAAAACAATTAGATCGGTTAGGTTACCGTAACCACAACTTTTTGTGTGTGGCCTAAACAATATCTAGGAGTGTGTAGATGATGAACCATATATGCATGGATACGTACACAATTACACAACTCAGTTCCCATCCTCATCTCATCCCCTCAAAAAATTGGAGTGAAATGTCAGAATTACAAAAAACGAAAATAAATTTAGGAAGGAATAAAGCAAACAATGCCATGAACAACTATGGAGAGACAAGCACTTGCTGATATGCCACCAAAACGTAAGAAGAACCTGTATACATGTATATCTCTGAAAGTCAAAGCATCAGACTTATGTTTTCGTCGACGTCTTCAGCATAATCATGATAATCATCACCATCCTCATGAGTATAAGCAGCGTGATGCCACCACCACCTCCATCCTTCCTAGCATCCATTTGCAGTGCCTCCACCCCCCACCCCCCAACCCCACCTCCTCTCTGCAGTTTCTCACAACACTTTGTCATTTATAGCGTGCTGCATCTGCATATACGAAGGAGTCAGCTCAGGAACCATTGACGTAAGTCATACGGTCATTGAACAACTCTAGTCAAAGGACTGCAGGCATTGACGGACTTGGTACTATGTGCCCTGTCCCTATGCACAAGAACACCCAGGCGCACGTTGCATAACGCGGGCACCCTGGGGTGCTCTGGCACATTTCACATCACAGCAGCCGCTCTGGTTATTTACTCAGCAAGGCGACATGAGGCAGAGCACTCCGGGGCGCTCGCCTTATTCAACATGCGGCAGGTGCCAGCTCACTCACGTAGAAAAGTAAGGAGGAAAATAGTTGGCGCGATCGTTGCAACCCTGCTACTTGCTCCCAAGGTAGCCAAACAAGGGGTAAACTTGTGCAGTTTCAGCATACATTCGTGGAGGAGGATAAGTGGCGATGTAAAAAGGAGCACCATACATCAT
>JAWQFJ010031221.1:90000-100000 GCA_034096865.1 Theodoxus fluviatilis
TCAAAGTTGTTTAAAGATCTCGATCAGCATTATTGTGGCACCAACATTTGAAATGCAGGAGCGATACTGATTGATGATCCGTCCAACAGACTCTCTAGGACTCAGCCACTCACTCCTGTCTTTCTGATGTTAAGTCATGGATGTCACACAACAAACTCCAGGTGAACGATTCCAAAACCGAATGCCTTCTTGTCAAGTCTCAGAGACTAGTGACGCCTCCATCCCTCCCGTCTTCTGTCAGGGTAGGAGACGCTGACGTCGCCTTTGTTCCATCAGTCAAAAACCTTGGTGTCACCCTCGACTCTCATCTCTCTCTTTCCAACTTTGTCCAGAACACTTGCAAATCTGCATACATACAACTCAGACAGATAAGCGCAATCAGACAGCTTCTCACTACTCAAGCTACTACTATCCTAGTCTGTGCTCTTATTCTCAGTCGCTTGGATTATTGCAACGGCCTTCTTGCCGGCTGTCCCGCATATCTCACCGATAAACTTCAAAGAGTGCAAGATGCTGCAGCTCGACTCATCTGTAAGTCAAAAAAGTCAGATCATCTCACTCTTCTCTTCCGCTCTCTCCACTGGTTGCCCATTAGTGCTAGAGTTCAAAACAAGATTGCCTGTCTTTGCTACCATTACTTCGCTGAATCCCTTTTTCAATATCTCTCTAAACCCATGCGCACCTACACACCCGCTAGACAGCTGCGCTATTCCCCAGACACAAGAATCCCCAGGTTCCCGGAGGACCCTCCAGTTAATACAAAATTTGGTGAACGCTCTTTCTTTTATCAGGCTTCTTCTATTTGGAATGACCTCCCCGCCTCTGTTCGTCACTCTACATCTCCCTCGACCTTTCGCTCTGCTCTCAAAACTCACCTCTTCTTGAAATCGTTCCCGAATCCTGTCTTTGTTTATTTATCTTCCTCCCCTCACTGTTCTCTTTGTACTAGCTTGCCTAAGCCCCCTATCACCCTCGTGTCTCTCCTCCCCCTCCCCCCAGTTTTATGGTTAAGCGGTGACGCTGTACATCAGTTTGTCGAATGCCTGAAGTGAATGTCTGACCTCTATCATGTTATTAAGTTTATTAAGTTACCTTTGATGTAATTGACTGTTATTGTATATTGTAATGGTTGTGTATGTATGCGCCTTGCGCATGCCTTAACTCATGGTAAGGCGCTATATAAATCCACACATTATTATTATTATTACTCTCTGGTCATTCGTGGCTGCAACCAGATACATATACTTCCATGAGAATCTCCCTATAATCTATAACTGTGGTCCACAGGCAGCAAGTGCCAGGCTGAAAACCTATCATAACTCTCCATCGCCGGTCAAAAGCATCATGTTCCTCAATGACTCAAACAAAACAGAACCTGAATGAACTCTCCATTCATGATTCAAATGCCACAAGAGACAACAACCAAAAGATCTTTGTTGCCCCTGATATATCTACACTCCTACGCTGGCGTAACGCTCTTGCAATAAGCTATGTTCAGCAGGTTCAACACACTAGGGGGCAATTCCGTTCAACTTGGAGAGATGTAGACAGAGATCATAAAACTTTAGACCTCCCTCTCTGCACTGAAAGCACCCTACTCCCTTCAAATCTAAGGAAGTCATGTGTACAGGTGTTCAAGGGCGAGCACAAGTGCATCACCATCACACTGTACTACACAAAACAAACGAGAAACAAGGCAGGCTCGTGTCTCATACAAGGTGTACTGTGTGAAGCTTGGGCAGCCACTGAGTTCCGACTACTCTGTGAAATAGTGAAGGAGCTGAAGGACTAGACACTCATCCCTCCAATGATAAAACACATGGGCGAGCTCAGCTGAACAATACGAGCATAAACCTGCCATTGCTGCTCCTGACCAGACTGAAAATGTATGTGCTACTGAACAAATGGCCATCACCAACCAGTCTCTCTCAAATCTTCAGGAACGGGCCATCCCCCCTGACACATGCCAGGCCGACAAGGTGGCCGATGGAGATATTCCTCCAAATCAACCATATCAGACACTCCTTTCTGAGCAGAAGATGACCTCAAATTTAACAGAGAATGAAACCATGTTTTCCCTCTCAGAGGACACAAACTTATCCAAAGCAATGTTAACTTCACCGGCAACACAACAAAATTCACCTCCTGCTTTTTAGAAGAAAGCAACAACAGTACATGCAACAAATGCGCCGAATCAATGAAACAACAGCTGTGCTTTGCATGCATAATGGACATGTTCCAAGATCGGAAAGTCCAGACTGACAACAGAAGCAAAGCTCGCTCCCGGTCAATAGAAGAAACTTTATTATTATTATTATAATTATACAATTTGTGCATTATCAAGCAAAACTTCCCTGATGAATGGAAAAAAGCTAAAGTTATCCCTCTACCAAAAGTGAAAACTCCAACAAGTCTAGATGACGTCCGACCCATATCAGTTCTATCAATTTTATCAAAACCAATTGAAAAGCACGTGCACAAACATCTGTTGGCATTTCTTGTTCGGCACAGTCTTCTTCACCCCCTTCAATCGGGCTTCCGACCAAAACATTCCTGCAATACTACATTATCCCACCTGATAGACACCTGGCTGCACGCCATTAACATCACAAAAGTGATAGGATCTGTCTTCCTAGATTTCAGAAAACCTTTTCACATGGTACATCACGGCATACTATTGGGTAAACTAGATCTTTATTTTCTTGGTCACACGACTATGAAGTTTTTTCAGTCATTCCTGGATAATCGACAACAATGTGTCCAATTCGATGGGCACGTTTCCAAGTATGGCATTCGAAAAGCAGGTGTCCCACAGGGATCTGTACTAGGCCCCCTTTTATTCTGCCTATTCATAAATGATCTACTCTTGCATGTCACAGATATAAGGGTCTCGTGTAACATGTTTGCTGATGATACAACACTGTCTACCGCGGACAGCTCAACCGAAACTATGGCAGATAAACTCCAAGAGAGTCTTGATGAAATATGTTGCTGGTGTCTTTCAAATCATATGGTCCTCAACCCGTCCAAAACCAAGTATATGGTGATAACCACAAGGCAAAAACATCAACTACATCCTTTGTCACTCCCACTCTCACTTGATACAGGGCCGATAGAAAAGATGAAAGAACACAAAGTGCTTGGGGTGATCATTGACGAACAGTTAGACTGGAACTCACACATAAATCTGATGTGCAAAAAGATTTCAAGCAATCTCTTTCTACTGCCAAAGCTGAGGCACTTTGTAGACACGGAAACCTGCAAAATCTTTTTCAATGCCCACATCGTATCACACATCAGTTACGCATCAACATTGTGGGATAACTGTAGTGAAGCTAATTTGAAGAGAGTTAATTCACTATACAGAAGAGCTTCTAAGCTTATGATCCCAAATACATCTCTCAGCACTGAAAAGAAAATGGAAATGCTTGACATTTTGCCTCTCCATAAGCATCTGCAGCTCAATAAGTGTGTGCTTGTGAAAAAGGTAAAAGATGGCATAACACCAGAATATCTAACCAAACTATTTGAGCAGTCATCTTTCAGAGCACATGACAACTTTCTCCTGCCTCAGCCTCGCATCGATTTATTCAAATCGAGCCTATCTTACTCTGGGGATGCTCTGTGGAATACACTGCCTGTGACAGATTCATTTTTCCTATCTTTATTGCTTTGGTGATTTTAGTGTGTTTTTAAGACTGGAGTCTTTAAAGTCTCATAACTGAGAAAACTGCCCCTGTTGGATCTTAGAATCTCAGGAAATCTTGGCGCCCTTGACATCTTTTAGCGTGTTTTTCTGGGACCCACATGATCCCTGTTTTGCAGAATCAGCACGAGGTGGCGTGGCATCGGCCTTGAAGATATAATTAGATGTTTTTTAGGCTAGTATGGCCTTGACCGTGACTTGTTTTTCCGCCAACTCAGCATTTAGAAGGAAACTTTGCCCATGCGTAGAAATGCTTCCATGCTTTCTACAAAACTTGGTACAGGCCCCAAAATTATTCAGTTAGCTGAAGGAAAGGGTGCTGGAGAGAAGCATTTACAACAAGCTGCTCCGTGCCTGCCCTGGGACACGTAAAAGATTGGTCTTTGTCGCTCTACCCCCATTCACATTCCAATACTATTGTTTGTGCTGTTATCAACGAGAGAAATAATGGTTCTCTGACTGTGAAATCAAGTTTCACTGAAAGTTGCAGTGCTCCCGCCCTAAATATCCCACCCAAGCGCCAGAGTTCGCCTGCCCTTGGAGCGAAGCCCCTTCAACCCCAAAGAGCGTCTGCTGAAATTCCGCCATCCCACTGGACAACGCTGGAGCGGAGCAGGCGGAGCTGCCTGCTCGCCTGCTGGTCTGCAGCCCCCTCACCCCTAAAGCCGTCGTCTGCTTGACCTCGCCTCCCCTCCCGCCTGGTCTGCGAGTGCCATGGAGCGGAGCGCGCTCCACCTTCAAGGTTCGTCAGTTGTGGTGTTCTCTTGTGTATATGCTCTTCGCAAAGAAACGCGAAGGAGCATGATTAATGGCCTCTTTTCTCGCTAGACAAAGCGAGTAAGTATTTAGACAGGCTGTGAGCCTCAACTTTATGATAAGAAATTCGTCGATGGATTTATCCACCAAATGCAGTGAGTACTCACTCTGAAATTGCCTCTGACCCTAAAGATTGAACTGTTGAACTGTTTTCCCAATAAAATTGAACTGTTGAACACTCATCATCCTCTAATTTGCCGTCTTTGCCTATGTTCAAAGACACTATTCTCAGGCATCATCCTATGACTTAGTTTTCCACGCTTTCATCTGACGTCTAGACAGTGGAACAGCTAAGTGTGTATCCTATATTGTCCATTGTTCACATATGCTTACTTCAGGTCTACCGAGATACATAACGGGCTCGTGCATAACAGATTCCAGAGGGAATAGAAAAGGAATGCTCTTCTTTCCCACTTCATGCTCATCGACGTCCGTCTCGGTCGATTTGAGTGATTGCGATGGTGGCGTGTAGATTCGCTCATGCCTCCACCAACACCGGTCCTGATTACGTCACTACAAGGGCCGATGGCCGTTCGGCTTCATTCATCCATCTATGCATCCTGCGCCTGTCCATTCATGCATTCATGCATGCATGCATTCATGCACCTATCCTTTGATGCATCCATGATCCAATCATCCACCCATCCTCCCAAGCATTTCCTGCACCTATCCATCCATCCATCCATCCATCCATCCATCCATCCATCCATCCATCCATCATCTATCCATCCATCCGTCCATGCGTTCATTCATGCACCTATCCATCCATCCATTCATACATGCATTCATGCATTCATCCATCTATCCATGCATGCATGCATATGCGCATTCATACACCTATCCATTGATGCATCAATGCATTCATGAATTCAATCACCCATCCATCCATCCATCCATCCATCTACCCATCCATCCATCCATCCATCCGTTCATGCGTTTATTCATGTACCTATGCATCCATCCATTCATACATGCATTCATGCATTCATCCATCTATCCATGCATGCATGCATATGCGCATTCATACACCTATCCATTGATGCATCAATGCATTCATGACTTCAATCACCCATCCATCCAACCATCCAACCATCCATCCATCCATCCAACCATCCATCCATCCATCCATCCATCCATCCATCCATCTACCCATCCATCCATCCATCCATCATCCATCCATCCATCTATCCATCCATCCATCTATACACCCATCCATTTGTCCACTACACAATTTCGCCCTGGATAGTCATGCTCACATTCATGATTGGACATGCAACTCCAGTTGCTATGGAAACTACTCCATCAAAGCTTCAAATGCCGCGGATACGACAATGTCTGATAACGACAGATTATTCACAACTGAGTGCCTTGGCCGGAAAAATTTGCAGCGAATACATCCTAAAACATGCTGAACAACATTTAGGGTGTCCTTCGGGGTGAGAGAAAGTGAGCAAGGGATAATATATATTCAAACGCAACAGTTGCTTTCGATGCACAGCAATAAATATAGACGAAGAATAACACGTCAGGCGTACAGCTAATCTTCCCGATTCCAGTGTGCAAACCACAGAGAGCTGCGATGAGTGCAGAACTCCACGAAATGCATCCTCATGAGTCCATTCTCTATGCATGGACTGTGCGTGCTTTTCCATTGGAAATTTGGTCCTTAAATATGAATCACATGATGTATAGTCTATTTCTTTTGCATTTGCAATGCCTGCCTAATGTTCGCAAGCACTACAAAGTTCATGCATGTAACGCTGACTACATTAAATCACCATGGGCTGAAATTTACCAAAGGACACAGACAACGTGACTTCGATGAACAACTACGGGCCTGTTTAAGTCACAAGGTCAATGATCTCACGGTGTCGTTGTACGTGTTGTTGTTTTTTTCCAATTGAATTAATGATGATGATTTTTGTCGCATTAGACAGACCCCCGTACCGAAATATGATATGGATATATGAACTATATGTATACATGATTTGAATGATCATTTGTAATAATGTTGTATAATTGTACTCATAATGTGAGTGACTACCTTAGAAACTATTCGTGTGTAGGGCATCATTTTTGTTTTGTCTGATTCTGACGTTGAGCTGCGCAAGAAGAATTGTTGCCTTTGAAAGACCTACCGTGAACGAAAATGTGTTCTGTAAGGTGACCGGCTGAGGACGTGAGCGCGACTGCTCTAGGCACAGCGAAAAGCACCGATGAATCTTCAGGATATTTAGGTCATCTCGTCTGAAGATATTTCCAGCAAGGATATATCTCGAAAATACGAAAACGTGCTTCAAAAACAAGATAACAGAATCAGTTTTGCTCATTAAAAGTTGGATTTACATCCTTCTTATTCAGATAGTTGTTATCAATGATGAAAGATAATGCGATTTCTTTTTTCATAAAAACTTATTACATATAGTATTGTGTATCGCTTCAGACTGCTTTGAACATGAACGATTGCAAACTTGGCTTTTATTCCTAAAAACATATCACTTACAGTACTGTAAACTGTAAATCGTCTCTGACAGCTTTGAACATGAACGATTGCAAACTTGGCTTTTATTCCTAAAAACATATCACTTACAGTACTGTAAACTGTAAATCGTCTCTGACAGCTTTGAACATGAACGAGGGCAATCTTGGCAGAAAATTATATTTACATATTGCTACATACTTTAGACCACACAACAAAGGACTATCAAAAGGAATACTGACCATACGTTTTAGTGCGTTTTGAATAATGCAGGTTTATTGATCACAATTAGACTGAACAAAGATGCCTTTGGCAATATAACATCAATGGGAACATCTGACAAATAAAACATGAAGCAGCAAAGACTAGTTTCCTATGAATATACGAAACAATGAAACTCTACGAACTGACAATGACAAGCAAAGCTTTGGAAAGAAAAAAAGTGCCCACTTGGCAGTCAAACATTTTGTTTTTAAAATGTTATGATATTTTACAAATATTTGAATCAAACAGAAATCAAATCGTGTTGGTGCAGCTACTGAAAATGCATCAGCTTACCATTACTGTAGACAATTTCGATATTATAAAACAGGAAATCGCGCAACATTTAACGAAAATATATCATGAGTGGATTGCCCAAAGTGTTTTACAGTCACGAGGTAGATTTTTTAAAGTTTACTTTTATTTGGTCATGCAATGGAATTCTATTTTCTGTGAGAAATCTGAGTAATGTCATCAACAACAACAATAAATATCAACACAAAGATAAAGCTAACGACTATTCAGTTCATAGTTCATTCGAAGCTGTAGATTCACAGGTTATTAACAAAACTGAAATTTGGAATAAAATTACTACCTTACAACAGTGAACATTTCTACATATGTGTTTAACACAGAAATGCACTTATATACTGTTACCCTCCTCGAGATGAGAATGACGAGGTTACTTCTGTAAGACGAGGTGGTACAAGAAGGGATCGTTGGAGCAGGGACCCTCGATCACTATTCGGAAGCCCGAGGTTTCCAAGAGTTCCCTGGCCTTCTCCATTCCCCACACCGATCCCAGGGCCACAGAGTTGGGGTCCTGTCTAAGGGCCCCTGGGACGCAGTAGAAGATGCTGATTGTGTAGAGGAAACCCATCATGGGCTTGCCGACGTTGTCTCGGGGACGCGTCCTGGCGTTGATGTCAAGCACGGAGCAAAGCCCGCCCTCTTTCAGCGATTGGTGTATACCCTTCACGCCCACCTCGGGGTGCGGCAGGTCGTGGATGACGTCACGGACGAAGACCCAGTGGAAGGAGGCCACCCAGTCCTGGGGGAGACGGCACAGGTCCACCACGTGGAAGCTGACGTTCTTCAGCCCCAGAGCCTGCACCCGTTCCTGGGCCTCCCTCACCGCCCCCTCGTCGATGTCGCTGCCACGAAAGCGGCTCTTGGGGAAGCGCTGGGCCATCTTCATCAAGATGTTTCCTTGGTTGCTGCCAAACTCGCCCACCTCGATCCCAGACTCTGGAAAAGAAACATGGATTGCATGAACTATTCCATGCTTAGTTTGCATTGATGCTATCGTGACATGTTGGGTCTCTTCATTCTGCAAAAAAAAAGTTGGAGCAAATATCTTATTGCACTCAGAATTATACCAATTTGGTGGTTTTGTTTTGATAAGATGAAATTATGTTGCTTTGCGTATGAAGTTCCGAAAACACGAACTGTGTACTTTGCAAACACATTCATTTCTAACGTGTCATGAATGGGCTCCTTAGGGCAGAGCTCAAGAGGAAAGGAAATGATGAGGGTATATGGCACCAGCGTTTGTAACACAGTAAGGCCATTGACGACACAGATAGCTTGGTCGGTGGGACTGTAAGCAAGTCAAGATTAATTTCATGAGTGGATTTTTTTCTTTTTCGAATTGTATAAAGATACGCGGCGGAACTACTGCTGTTTTCACTAACAAAGGATGGGTTCATCAAGGAGTGCATTTCTACCCTACCCAGCATTTCCTTCAGGCCTGGTACGTTTTGCAGAAACTCGACGTCAATGGTTGCATCGACGTCTCCCTTCTCCAACACTGCCAGGGCCTCCACAAAGGCCTGGCCACTCGTACCTGAAGGAAAGTTACACCTCACTGTCATCTCTGGCGATTTGGCTCAAAATGAGTATCGCCCATGTCGCAACAACAACATGAAAAGGATCAACGAGTGTAGGATCTGCCGAAACACTGGGAGGGAAAATTCAGCACCACCACTATTGTCACCACCATCACTACCGTAGCTACCATCGGCACCACCACCACCACCACCACCACCACCACCACCACCATCATCATCATCATCATCATCATCATCATCATCATCATCATCATCATTGCCGCCGCCGCCGCCGCCGTCGTCGTCATCATCGTCATCGTCGCCATCATCGTCATCGTCGTCGTCGTCATTGTCACCGTCGTCGTCATTGTTATGTCGTCGCTGTCGTTGTCGTCGTCATAGTCATCGTCGTCGTCATCGTCATCATCATCATCATCATGACATCATCAATGTCGACATCGTCACCACCACCGTCTTTTCATCGACACTTAGTCGTCAGCATCATCACAGGCGTCGCCACGATTAGCCAGACCTGATGGCCCCTGTAGACGGAAGCACTCCTGGATGCTGGGGAAGCTTGCCATGACGGGAGGCAGGAACCGTCCTGCAGTGAACATGGAGGCCAGCTCTTGCCTGTGCTCCTTGGGAATAAAGAAGGCGTCCTCTGCCTGGTTCGTGTCCACCACGCCCCCAACCAGCATGCAGCCCAGCCACTCTCGCACGTACCTGCCATGGAGGGAAGGGCCTCCATGAACAGTGTATCATGGATTAATGAAAACGAGGGAGAGAGTGAGATAGAGATGGAGGTAGAGAGAGGGGGGGGGAGAGAAAGTGGGAGGAGAGAGAGAGAGAGAGGAGAGAGAGAGAGAGAGAGAGAGAGAGAGAGAGAGAGAGAGAGAGAGAGAAGAG
>JAWQFJ010031221.1:105000-107500 GCA_034096865.1 Theodoxus fluviatilis
CTCATACACTGTCTACCACAAAGTCATCTGCACATGTGTCAGGAGAACTCGATGCCCGAGCAGGTTTTTCAAGTGATGACACACTCCTCCTCACAAGCTTTGTGACGAGACCGGGGACGCAGGAGTTGCACTAACTTCAGGCGCAGCAAACGACACACATGGGTTTTGGTTGTTGACACGCTCTTTCTTCACGTGTTTCATTTTTGGAGAGGTAGGGAGTGTCAGGTACTCAGGGGCTGACTGCATTGCAGGCGACGCCTTGGAAGACACTTCAATAGCTTCTTTCTCTCGTAAATTTTCTCTGCATTTTCGTAGATAGTCTTGGTGGCTGTTATGCAGCTCTACTAGTTCGTTTTCTTTTAAGTGATAAGTCTAGGGGAAACACACACACGCACAGAGCCGAACTGGTAACACTATCTCACACAGTCATTCTATCAAAACGATGGAACACGACAGAATGAACGGTGAGGACACAGGTCAAAATTAGATCACTTTAATTTGTTTGGATAACAATTAAAGCATGGATAATTAAAGATTAGTAATGATATTGGAGAAATAATAACTAGGGCTTGCCAACCATTCAAATTGTACTTAACTGAATTTGAAGACTGTCCGACGAAAACACGTGGTTCCTAAAAAACGAAGTGGCCAACTCGGTTTCACACTAAGTCTGCTTACACAAGGTATTCCACCTTCGGAACGATAGTAGCAGCGGTACTAGTAAATGTAGATGAGGGAGAGAGGGGAGGGGGGGTGGTAGCACGGAGAAAACAGGAGGTCAATGAGAGCTCAAATGACGAAACTTGTGCCTGACTCTCTCGTCGTCTTGCGGCCACGTGGAGACGCACTCCCTCGCTCTGCATACACATGGTGATGCCGTCAAGTGGAGGTGGAAGGAACACTTGCTTTTCAGGCACGTGGAGACACCGTTGAGTGGAGGTGGAGGAAAGCTCGCTCCTCAAACTGGAACAAATGGAGAGACGCTTGCTCTCGTGGTGATGGAGGAAACGCTGGTACTTCAAACGGGGCAAAGGGAGAGATAATTCGTATCTCGAACAGTGGTAAGCTGACTCAGATGTTCAACACTTTTGACTGGCAAGCAGAGAGATGTTCAATGCTCAAGAGTGGGCGCTGTATCACAAGTGGAGGCTTACTGTGGATGGTGGAAATCGCGCGCCCCTGCTGCTCACGGGCGGAGCCTTTATACAACAAGCAATAATTCCAGTGGTCTATCATCCAATAAAAACACTCGGGCCTCACCCAATTCACCCTACTGTCCAATCACATGTTTCCTATTCTGCTCTCCATTAGCTTGGACTTAGTCTTGCGAGACCATTAGCACAAAATTCACTAAAAAACTTCAAAGCAAACATAAGGCAAGTTACGGTGTTTTTAGTTACTTGTTTCCCATAAAACACGTATGAAGACAAGATAGGCCAATTCTGAATTCAACCCTCAAAACACACAATGGAAAACCAGGGTTGGCAAGCCACAACAATACACCTCTAACGTTACTATTTTTAGAACAGTTGGCAGCCGCGCTAATTTGCATACCACATGTTAGTAAATACAAGGGGGGGGGGGAATCTCATCACAGTGCCTCTGAAAATCTCTTTCCTTCTTTGATGGCGATTCTTGGCCTTCAAGCTAAAAGCTGTGCACTGACGTGCATTGCACCCCTTGCTCGCCGATGGACTCATCCATTTCAAAGTTATGGTTGAGGAGTCAAATTGAGCATCAATACTCCAATAACTCAACAAGTGAGTTGCTAAAAGTTCACTCACTGCATTCAGGACGATGGAAGGCAACATCTCATCAACCATGGTTTTCAGGTACTCGGCCATAATCCAATAGTTCGGATCTCAAATGAGAGCTCTGACAATACATAGCCTGCCACGGTGGCGACGCAAGGAGAGTGACGAGAGACACAGAGAGAGAGAGAGAGAGAGAGAGAGAGAGAGAGAGAGAGAGAGAGAGAGGGGGGGGGGGGAGGAGAGAGAGAGAGGGGGGGGGGAGGAGAGAGAGAGAGAGAGTGAGAGAGAGAGAGAGGGGGAGAGAGAGAGAGAGAGAGAGAGAGAGAGAGAGAGAGAGAGAGAGAGAGAGAGAGAGAGAGAGAGAGAGAGAGATGCATCGTATATACTGTATGGGAAATTCCACGCCTTTCTATTATTACCGTGTGACATGTTTCTACCGAAACTTTAGCGCAGAGTGCGCCTTTGGACATGGTAAACAGCATGTACTTCAATACACGGTTCCACGCTGCATGCCTACTGTGGCGGCAACATTTCTATACGTGGCGCTCCCTGCACTCCCACCCTTTAGAAACAGCTGAAAGATTTCAGACTACATCATTATCAGGAAGCACAAAATACAGTTGTTTACGCTAAATGTGTAGTACATCAGCGTAAAAACTACTTTACCTCGTCAGATTTCCAACGGTGCTTCAGAATATCCCTGCCAATATCCAGGTAGTTGGACTTCCAGATGAGCTTGGATTGGG
>JAWQFJ010031222.1:0-10000 GCA_034096865.1 Theodoxus fluviatilis
CACTCACACACACAGAGTGAGTGCAAGGAGGGGCACAACTCATGTACTGCTGCCTGACTCTCAATGCAAAGTACTCATAGTCACATAGTCATGTACCAGACAGGTAGAGGGGCATGGATGGGGGTGAGAGTCATGGGGGAAGGCGGGCCTACCCTGGCACGTACAGGAAGACACGGAGAAGAGGAGGGAGGCCTGGAGTGATTTCCCTCTTGTCACACGCTTGTTGCTGGAGTCTACTGAGGCATCATTGTCCGACACGGTGTTTTTGGAGACCAGCCGGTTTTTTCGCTGAAGTTTCACATTGCACGTTAATTGTTGATAACACGAACGATGGAACCCACAGTTACCAACGCCCCACGTTCAACCTGTTCACTGAACGCGACAGTGACAGAACTCGCTTCCCCATCAAGTAATTTCCACTCAGAAGCAAAATCAAAGGCTTTTGCCCACGTATTATCGGTAAAAGGCTTGATGTAGTCATTGATTACATTTTGGAAATGTATTGCACATGCACACGCGGCCAAGATGGAAACTCCGCAGTAAATCTGACATAATTTCGGATTGGCCAAAAGTACCAATATATGTCACGGGAAGTAACTCCTGTATAGTTTTTGCATCGAAAGGGAGGCAATCCTTGCCATACAAATCCGCACTTTTAAGTTATTTTTCACCGTTTTAAAGATTCGATCGAAGTGGGAACTTTTTTTTCCAATCCCCAATACCATGTACTATCATAATATAATATGGGAACATAGTCCATATTTTGGCCGAGCGGACCTGTGGAAGGAGTTGTTATATGATAGAACGCCCTGCGGTCTAGTCTCTAGATGAAGGAAACATTCACAGGCAGTTCTGGCAACACACAAGCGCTGCCCATACGCTTCTGACTCGTACTCGATGGCAGTTTCGAATGAGAATAACAACAAAATGATGAAAAGAAAATTGAAACTGCAAACGGATTAATCGTCAGTTCAGAACACCTTTCGAGAGAGTGAGGGCTGCAGCAACACTCGCAGTTGGTTCCCACACAGATCATGCAGGTGTTGATCAAATGTCGTTGACCTCCGCGTCTTTCGCAACACACGAAAATCAGTACAATATTTAACGTCGCCCTTCTTCAACCACAAAACTCGAAACAAGAAAAGTCACACGGCAGTAGGCGACACTTGAACTTCTGTCGCCGCCAGCAAACGAACAGCAACACCGTAGCGAGGCAGTTACCCGGGGGTCGAAGTACGATAAAGTTCTCCCCAAGATACATAAAAGAGAACGAACAACTCACATTTTGTCACAGGGTCCTTCAGTTAATTCCATTTCTTGTTCATCAACACATACATGCAGAGTAGACACACAGTCCAGGAACGCACAATCGGCACATATCGAGAGCATAGCAAGATACGTCCGTCCACCTCGGCTGCTGACTGCAGAGTGAGAGAGAGAGTGAGAGAGAGAGAGAGAGAGAGAGAGAGAGAGAGAGAGAGAGACAGAGAGAGAGAGACAGAGAGAGACAGAGAAAGAGAGACACAGAGAGAGACAGAGAGAGACACAGAGAGACACAGAGAGAGAGACAGACAGAGAGAGACAGAGAAAGACAGAGAAAGAGAGAGAGACAGATAAAGAGAGAGACAGAGACAGACAGAGACAGACAGACACAGAGATACAGACAGAGAGAGAGACAGTATGTCGTGATCGAATTATATTCCTTTCCTACGCCATGCTAGTTTTCCATGCTTTTTGCTGTTAAAATTTATTCCTCTCACACATCTGTCAGCCCACCCCGTCGTCTCCATAGAATGAATGAATGTATTTCTTTTTGCCCATCATCATTTGTAGGCTATGCAAGACCATTAACTACGAAAACTCCTAAAGCTGATCAGAAAAAGAGCAAGTTAGGTATCGAATTTCTTAGTTATACGCATTTTATAACTCGCGTAGAGGGACGCAGGAGATTTTTTCACCCCCATTCCATAGGGAGAGAATCTCTCGCAGCCTGGTGATCACGCACAGAAAGTTAAAATTCGTTTTAAATGGCGAAGAAAGTTCAAAAAGCTCTACAATTTAACCTTTGGGGCATCTTTATTCGAGTTTAGTAGGTTTTACAAAAATTCACATACATAACAATATTAATTTTCTCCATGACTGCAAAGTTTGTATCATTAAAAAAAAATATACATCGCTTGCTTGGAATATGTAGAGTACGTCGTAAAATCAAGGCTGAATTCATAAAAACATGGATACAAGCATGAGAAACACCTTACTAGAACTTCAGCTGTGAACAGACACGGTTGCATTCAAATCTTAATTAGAACGTCATGCAAATGAACAAATACCCGATACTTTTTTTCATCCAGTCGCCTGGCATGAGGCGAAAAGTTAGTGCAAAGGAATTCCTGACATAACCAAAAATCCGAGTCAACAGAACTGTGCGTTGGGATTGCCTGCTCATTTCAGATCCTGCAGGTTCGTAGTAACTTCGGTTTCAATATCTTGTTTGGAAACACAGAATACTTGTTTACAATAACACATTTGTGCATCATTCGTTTGGAAAATCTCGACTGAAAATACAGTGCGAGTTTCAGTAAGCTTCAAACTTTAATGTGCAAGTTTACAAGAGTCGTGGCGTGCTGAAATAAAGTACGGTATGGCTTCAAAATTCAGGAAAAGATACACATTTTGAAGAACTTATTAATAGACTCTCAGATGAACCAAAATACAGCGTGATATGCAGTTTAAAGGTCATCAGAATAAGAAGTTAGATTTTTCGTTCGTTAACACGATGGCGAAAAATCTTTTTTCAAATATGTAGAGCATTCCAAATGCTCAATGGTACAAAAATACACCAAAGCTCTAAATTTTAAAAGTGGATGACCTCAGCGCATGAATAACTTTTCATTCGTGTTAAATACTGGTGATATCAGTCATACTCGTACCTCAAAGAAATATATCAGTGACGTCACACATCGTCACGGCTCCCACTCGCCCATCCTACCGCACCACTCGCAGAGGAAGAGGCGCTCGTTAGGCGGGTCGGAGCGGTTACACTGACATAGGTCTTTACTGGAAACACCAGGCGTGTCCCCTCTCCCTCGCGTGTGTCCCTCCCCACCGAGGTCCGCCTCGTCGCGGCCGCAGCTCTGGAAACAGCCGCGAGAAGCTGGGATCAAGTCCTGCTGGCTCTGACAGTTCTTCAGTCCGTGGGGCGCGCCGCCTCGCGAGAGGAAATCGGGACGGTCTGTCCACTGCTCCAGAGAGTCTTCCTCGCCACTCCTTGACTGCAAGCTGGGCCGCAGCGTGGGCCTGAATCAACAGATAAGACTATCAGGTAACACTGCTTCTGTTGTTTCCAGCTCTATCTGACGTTGTCACCCATCGAACAGAATCTTCTTCCTCGCCACTCCTTGACTGCAAGCTGGGCCGCAGCGTGGGCCTGAATCGACAGATAAGACTATCAGGTAACACTGCTTCTGTTGTTTCCAGCTCTCTATCTGATGTTGTCACCCATCGAACAGAGTCTTCATCGTTGCGACGACGATGACGATAGTAGCATCACTATTAGCAACATTTTTATCTACATCGTCGTCGTAATCGTTAGCATCAGTGTCTTCAGCGTCATCATCATCATCATCATCATCATCATCATCATCATCATCATCATCATCATCATCATCATCATCATCATCATCATCATCATCATCAATTCAACAATAATAATCATATCATCGAAAACTATTAATTTACGTCCTCACATTCCAACATGCCATCGTCGGAAAAACAATACTTTTGATGGTGTCAAAAGCCGTGATCTTCCTTAAAATGAGTTATAACACGATTGAAAGCTACTTTTGCGAATCACTTTAGGACCCACAGAAATTACAAAATCAACTAAAATACCTTTTGGAGTTAAAGTACGCCAAAATTAATATCTAAAATAAAATCAATGACAATTTTGAAATCAAGACGCGTCACAGTACCTGTAATGCCATGATTACTGAGTCCAGTCTGTTATATCAGCTCCAGGACTTTCTCATTGATCGATCAAGAGCATTGTGAATGCAACCAGGCATAAACGCACGCGTACGCACACCTGTACACATGCCCGGACTTAAACGCGCTCAGAAAGACCTATGGCGGTTTGCCCTTATCAGATAGACGGATCTGTTTAGATGGAGTGTTGTTGTAGAACCTGCGCAGGCTAAAGACTGTTCGCTCATGCAGGGAGAGGAAAGCATTCGTGAGGAGACCGACATCCCATAGTACAACATGCATCCGCCATGCAAGCCTGCATAATTGCACTCACATTCTATAGGGTATGCACGAGCATTTACCGTAGTAAGTGTTCGCTAGCTTGTATTTCACAGCGGATACGTTACAATCATCTCAGTTGGGGAATATGTCGTTCGTCCACTGGCTCCTACCTTTACAGCAGCGACTGACCTCACGTGATAGCCTCGTGGTCCAAGGGAGGTAACCTGAACAGCCCGTTACTGTTCGAGTGAGTCCTTACCACGGTTTTACGACCTATCTGCTTCTGTAGGTTATGCAAGGCCTGTGACTACAAACTCATTAGGGCTGGCCAATAATAAGAGAAAGTTAAACTAGACATCCCTGTTCATTCGCCTTTTACGAGTCGCTTATGGAGACATGATGCGTCTTTTCTTACCTCCAAACCAGTCAGAATACAATTGAGTCTATATGCCGAGTAATCTTTGCTAATTAAATAGTGAATATATGGGAACGTGTATAAGAGAAAAAGGCTAAAGTACGAAAACTGTCAAATATATTTCACCACATTTGTTTATTCATGCATAATTATTCCATGAAAAAGCATATTCATAGAGGACAATTTGCATTGGGTTTTTTTAACAGTGACGTAAATATAAGGAAAATGTATGAGTGACTTAAAAGTGTTTTTCATACTTCAGCCTAGTACCGGCATCTCAAGCACGGTCACATGTACTCTATACGCTCAATTTCATGCCCACGCTCATCCACCCATCTATTATTCGATTCAAACCTTATGCACAGGTAACGCGTAAAGTCTGCATTCTGTTGATGCTCACACGATAAAAGCAAGCCTTACTTACAACATGGCGTTGGAAGCCTTGCAACCCGCAGGTGATGATTTCACAGGCGGCAAGGGGTCAAGAGTAAGCTCAGTCTGTCTGGATGGCACCATTGTCATGATGGCAATCACTGAAGCAGTCGTCGAAAACGACGAAGCAGACGACGACAGCTCTAAGAGCGGAGAAGGCAACTGCAGCTGTCAGCAAGGCAGGGCAAAGGCCTCTGCGTGAGTGCTTGTCGAGTCCTTGACCGTTGTCTTGTCAGAGAGAGTGCTCCACTGGCACGACCTTTGTGGTGAAGGCGCGTTTACACAGCGCAGAGTGAGAGTGAAACTGGGCGCACCAGACAGGCGTGCAGCATGCACAGCGCAGTCCTGAATGTGATTAGAGGTCATCCCCACGAAGCGCACGCCCGGGTCGACGTTGCAGAAGCCTGCCTCTTTCACTGACGTCGAATCAGTTCTACACGTGATGAACATGGGTACAGTTTTCCTATTGTTCTCTGTCATTCGCAAATATTTTTTTTAAGAGTTCATGAAATATCCGACACTGGAAGATTATCGGTTAAACATTGCGCACTGTTTACAAATCTCATTGTATGAATATTTGCTCTCAGAACTTGCATAAGGCCAGCTATGCAACCTAATACAACATGAAATTCAGCTATGATTTGACTGGTGTCTTTTCTAGTCAAACTTGTGTGTAAAGTGTGCATGTCAGCGTTGAAACAGTTTGAAAAAAAAAGTTCTGACACCTAGATTAACTAGGACTGACAAATTAGGGTCTGCTTAAACCTGTAGTTCACCCAGTGCTGTGTCCAGCAAAGTCATTGAAGTGATTTGCATATACTTAGCTCTTTTATTCCATAATCTGAAAGAGCGATATTAAGAACATTAGACTTTGAGCGGCAAGAACAAACAGGATGTTTCATAAAAGCGTATTCCTTGTCTGCTGATTGATTCATACGTCTGGAACATTTACTGAAAAAAATGCATCACTTATGCCATTTCCCGTCATACATCTCATCATTCTGTGACCCCGATTCAGTATTGGGCATGTTTGTTTGGCCCAAAATCTCGAGAGAATCGCGAGGGCTAGGCTTTGCCTACGTTCCTCGCTCATAAGGACGCCCTCGCAGTGAAGGCGGGAAGCCGAGGGAGGTCTGGAGCTACGAAGCGCCGATCGTGTCAAACAGCCCAGAACGTTCGGCCGAATATCTCAGTAAATGACACGATCGGCGCTTCGTAGTGGACCAATCGGCGCTTCATCTCCGGCCGGAATTATTCAACTCCACCCGTAAGTTCCGCGTTTCAGTAAATGACACGATTGGCAAGAAGCGCCGATCATGTCATTTACTGAGATTTTCGGCTGAAAGTTCTGGGCTGTTTGACACGATTGGCGCCATTCTGAACACAGAGATCATAGTATCTCTGACACAGGTTGGTCACGTGACTTTGGCTACACATTCCATTGATTTTACCAATCAAAATTCAACATGATCAAAAGACCATTGAGAGTAAAAAGAGACGATTCTATTTCTCCCCAATTATTTATCCCGATAGATAAACACAAATGTGGTGTTCTAATAAAACTAATCTATGAGATTTTCAGGAAATCATTTGAGAACTACTTTTAGCGCAAACGTTGTCAAAGGTTGCAAACTGCCTTGAGCACGTGCGATTGTGTATAGTAATTCACGCAATCTTTCGACCTACTATAAACGCAGCGAAAAGAATTCCTATGGCTCCGGGCTGGTTTCGTGAATCTATGGTTATACTCTCGCAAGTAAATGCTTTCTGGCCGGAACCTGTGGTCTAACTGCCTTCACACTGTTTGACGAGCTCTACTTCGATCATTCCTGTATCGACTGATGGAGTCAGTAAGCGATTTAACCTACATTCCGTCTGTGTCTGTGTTGTGTTGTGTTGTGTCGAGTGGAAGTTTCTTCTGTAGGAATCCGTCCGATTCCGAAGTTCGATATTATCGGATAGCTCAGAAGCAGTTTTTCTTAGTTTAATCCTTCTAAGCATACATTAAATTAATGATTCATCATCAGCAATAGCACTCAGCGGGTTTCTCACTTTCTGTGTGTATCGGTCGAAAAGATTATGCAGACAGGATAGGTTGCCTTACTAGCTAAATGAAGTATAACTATTGCTGTTGTATTCAAAGTCCTTATACTTAGTAGAGTTCACAATATTACACTCTTGTGATTCGAATTTTACCGCATACAAGTTTTACATTTATGGGAAATCGATGTTTAGAAAATGAACTGACGGCAAGATGGCTGCCAGTATCGAGTGTATCACAACAAGCGGAGGAATACACTGACGATGTGATATGCCATTAGCGTGGCTGAGACTTTGTGTTCAGAACGGTGGTATGCAAGTTATGGAAGAATTAAGGCTATCACATGACCAACCTGTTGCTGAGACTATATTCACTAGTCTCAGCCACGCTGAATGGATTGGCGCTTCGTATGGAGCTCCCTCGATCCTTCCCGCTGCAGTGACCTGGATGAGCCAAAATGGCGGAGACAGTGCGAGTTGGGCTGGTGTTCGGAAAGAACAGTGCCTGTAATGTGCTTTTCAGGGTTCGAGAATGGAAAAGTGTATGTACACGGAAGTATTTACTGTTCGAGTGTTCATTTGTATATATAAAGGAGTAGGTGTATTTGGTATTTCTGGACATGCACTGCCGAAAACTGTTTTATCGCTTGCAGTATACGTACGCTCTATGAATTATGTCCCTTCACCGTATATGTACGCTCTATGAATTATGTCCCTTAAATTGATCGAAATGAATCGAGCCCTAACATTTTCGACACAATTGTCTCCAGTTGAACCCGAGTTTCTTTTTTTCGTTGAAAAAGTTCCCGTGCCGTTTGATATGACACCATGGTGTGTTCTATGAAGTGAAAAACTGAAGTGATATCTGAATCGTCAATTATTTCGTCTATCGGCAACTTATTTACTGACTCTGGCGCCAGGACGCAGCCATGTTCTTCCGCCTTGCGAGATGAATGGCCGTTTTTCTAGCTGTGGGAGCGTCTCACTCGCCCTCGACTATAGCCATTCAGGGAGAATCGCGAGATTTGTGGCCAAACAAACGCGCCCATTGACTCTGGCACAATTCGCAATGGATGCGTAATAGACTTGACATTTCGCATTACAGCATTGCGCCAAAAATAGTTCGTTCTGATACTATTTTTCTCTCCACTTTTTACAGAAATCATTCAGATGTCAAAACGTGTTTCCATTTCAACACAAACATTTTATTTTATCGAATAAACGCTTGTTTATTGCCTCAACAAGAGTAAGTTAACAATTTTGTGCGAAATAGTCTTAGAACTACTTTAACGGCGTATGTCAGGGAGCAGATCGGCTATCCCACAAGCCTCTCGTGTGACCTCCATTTGCATATTTCGGACGAAAACCTTCCATCACGTGATGTCAACTGGGCTAGAGATACTTTCGCCTGTGACACAGAGGAAAATATCAATGTATTCTCATTAAACTGAACATTCTATGACAAGAAGAAGAAGAAGCAAAAATTAAGTTGCACGGACTGAATTAATAAATAGTTTTCATTCACGCGATATACTTGTGCTGCTAGAAAGAATTTGATGTTGATTTTTAGTAGTTGCATAGTTGTACATCAAACATCCAACTTTCGTGTATCTCTCCTCGGATGTTCTTCAGCAGAAAAGAAATCACGTATAAAACACGTACATCTAAATATAATGTAAAAGAGACATTTATTCATTCAAAGGCTTGCTTATAAAGAGGGGCAATACAAAAGCATGTTACAATTTCTATGATCTCGAAATTCAGTCGTGATGGACATTTGGGCAGTTATCCTTTCTTGAACTAAGGTTGCCGTGTGTCCAAACAGCACAAAAGTGACAACGAAGAAAGTTCCTGACGTAGACATCCTTTGTGTACATTTAAAAGGAAAATATGTGAACAAAGAGTTTCTCCCTTTCTAAGACTATTGGTTGTGCAACTGTAGTCAGCAAACAATATTTCGTTAAATGAGATTTTCAAAGCGTTGAACGCCGTCAATACAAGCGCATCCCTAAAATCAGGTAATGAAGGTGAGACAGTTTCGGAACAGCGTGAATCTAATCTACAATTTGGGCAAATGGCAGCTCAGGGTGTGAAGTCTTTGATTTGCCTGTGAATGACGCTTCACCAGCCGAGCGGACAATAAATCGGGTTATCATGAAGAGAGATTGGTTGATAACATCTAAATATAAAACACGTTATCTGACAACAACTAGTTACCTGCCAGAGAGACACCGACCTCAAGCGTCCTTGAAGTAGGCTTCTTTGGACGAGATACTATTTCTGCAACATTCCGGCTTCACTGTTCTTTAAAGATCTCCCCATCTCTCTCTCTCTCTATCTCTCTCCCCCCCCCCCCCCCCCCCCCGCCCGCAAAAGAACCTCATCATGACACAAGTAAGTTACATTAAACTTTGGTCACCACTTCACGATTAGGTCTATCTTTCGCTATCTCGCTATTTTCCGCAGACGGTTGTCTGGGTTCATCAGCAGTCTTTGAGGGGAGTTTTGTAAGATCAGTGGAAGACTTTGGTTTGTCCTCAGCTTTCACCGTCATCTCCAGTGGGTTGAGAGTGTCCCTGAATTCCTGTCCCAGTGTCTCCTTCAACAGCAGTATCGTTGCCCCGGCCACCAGGGTCAGTCCCCCTACCACACCATAGCTGGTCAGAACTCCTGCCTGGCTGTCCTGTAAACAAAGGTGAAGGCCGGGATTAGATTATAAGTGCAAGATTCATAATGTAGCAGACAATCTTCACATGATGAACACATCCGACCTGATGGACTACGTATTCGGCCCGAAAATGCTGGATCATTGTCGAGATGAAAGGTACATTGCACCCATAACCTTTTTAGCTGGTCCACAATTGAGGA
>JAWQFJ010031222.1:25000-27500 GCA_034096865.1 Theodoxus fluviatilis
AAAAAGAAGAAGCTGTGCAGACTTTATTGTGTGCTTTTTCTTTCTTTGTTTGTTCGTTGTTTTAGACCTGTCATGCAAGATATAATATTCTAATGACGGTGATGATGATGTATCTATTGTCAATGACTGTGTTGGATGTATCGGAAATAGCATCTTCTTTTTTTAAAGTCCACGGTTCCTTGCCTGAAGACGGTGAACATTTGCCAGGACACGGAGAAGCCAGCACCCAAGGTGAGTGCTGCGTGCAGCAGCAGCGAGACGAAGTGTGTCCATCGACGTCCAATCAGATCCCCCACCTGGCCCGCAGCCATGGCGCCCGCCATGACACCCGCCATTTGCACCGAGGTGATGAGGTTGGGAACCCAGGCCTGGCCACACACCAGCCCCCACTGCCGTGCAAATGATCCAATGAAACACACAACGTGTCTTGTATCGGGAACTAAAGCCGTCAAACGGTTACCTTGTTTTAAATCTGGAAATTTTCTATGCAGATGTTTCATTTGTTTGTTTCTTAAATGCCCAGTGTGAATATGGCTGCAGGTTTGTGACTAACTTGAGTATGTCAGAATTTTCGTTGTTGTCTTCGTCGTTGTCGTCGCCATCACCACCACCACCACCACCATCACCACCACCACCATGATCGTCATCATCATCATCATCATCATCATCATCATCATCATCATCATCATCATCATCATCATCATCATCATCATCATCATCATCATCATCATCATCATCATCATCATCATCATCATCACCATCATCATCGTCGTCGTCGTCGTCGTCGCCGTCGTCATCATCATCATCATCATCAATGTCGTCATTATATCATCAATCGTCAGTTGTTAATCGTCAATCGTCAATCAAGGGAGGAGGAGGAAGGCGGTAGGAGAGGAGGAGGGAGGGGGAAAAGGAGGATGGAGGAAGGAGGAGGAGGAGGCGGAGGAGGGGGGAGGGGGATGGTTGAGGGGAGGGTTAGGGGAGAGGGAGAATGGGGGAAGAGGGAGGCGGATGGGGGAAGGTGTAGAGTGGGGAGGGGCGGGGGAGAGGGGAGGAGGGAAGAGGAGGTGAGAGGAGGAGGAGGAGTGAGGCGGAGGAGGAGAGCAGGAGGAGGAGCCGGATGGAGTGTGGAGGTGGAGGAGGATGGATGAGGAGGTGGTGGGGGGAGGAGGGAAGGCGGAGGGATGAGGAGGTGGAGAGGGGGTGAGGAGGGGGGGACGAGGGGGGGGGAGTGGAGTTGAGGAGGAGGAGGTGGCGGAGGAGTGGGGAGAGGAGGAGGAGGAGAGGAGGGGAGGTGGTGGAGGAGGAGGAGAGGCGGAGCGAGGAGGCGTGAGGAGGAGGAGGAGGAGGAGGAGGAGGAGGAGGAGGAGGAGGAGGAGGAGGAGGAGGAGGAGGAGGAGGAGGAGAAAAATTATCATCACCTGATCTGAGTGTTTTAAAGTAATTAATTCAAGAAAATCTCCATTATGACAGCACCAAGAGCCACCCCTCTTTCTTTGTTTGGAACAGAGTTGAGGCATTGGCAAACCGCAATGTCTTATTACTGACATTGGAAAAACAAACTCTGAAGCTATTTCATTGCATAACAATGGTTGCTCAAATCAGTTTGAAGTACAACTGAAAATCTGGACCACAGAAACTTGAAGCCACACGGGGGATTAAAATTGCGAGGTTGAAGAGGCCGAAGTAGAAAATGAAAAATGGATGATATCCTTTATCTGCATGGAAACCTTTGCATCCACAGAAGCTGATACTTCTGCGGAATAGACTTTCATAGTATTTCGGTCAAACGGTATGTGTGTGCGCGTGCGTGTTTGCGTAGATGTGCGCACACGTATGTATGGGTGGAGGAGAGGGCTGGAGGGAGGGGTGTGTATGAGTGTTTTTATGAACGTGTTTGCGAATGCGTGTCGTGCACGTGGTTACGCACAGTAGTTAAACTTGTTAGGCGATGGTGACACATAACACGCTGACACCATGAAATTCGACATGACTTCAATTTTCATTCTATCATGCGCAGTCACGAATCTCGATCATGGCACTCTTTGTTCAGTGGCAAGCATGGCGTTCCCGTCTGACAGTAATGTGATACCAACTGCTTGTTGACCTCGCACAAACGTGACCAGACATTGTACAGTCAGAAACGGTCCCTTGTACGTGTTGCATGTCGTATTGTAAACTGGCAACGCTGTAGGTTAGCAGCGTTTTCACCTATTGACGGCTGTGTGAGGCACAGGGTGAGGTCCGTACTGGGTTCGAGAAAGATGTTTCAAACTTTGTATCACGCGGGTTGCACATCAAATGCATGCTTTTCTTCCGGTAGCCCTTTCTTTAAAACATATCTCTCTCTCTGTGTCTCTCTCTATCTCTCTCTCATTCTGTCTCTCTCTGTCTCTCTTTCTCTCTCTCTGTCTCTCTCTCTCTCTGTCTCTCTCTGTCTTTCTCTCTTCTCTCTCTCTCTCTCTCTCTCTCTCTCTCTCTCTTCTCTCTCTCTCATTCT
>JAWQFJ010031224.1:0-11041 GCA_034096865.1 Theodoxus fluviatilis
AACTCAGTGAATTAAGAATTGTATGACATTCTGATGTTGAGATATGTATATATATATATATATATATATATATATATATATATATATATATATATGTATATATATATGTGTGTGTGTGTGTGTGTGTGTGTGTGTATTTGGACTTTTTAGTGACTCAAAAATATAATTTTTAAAGTTCTCAACTATCAGGGAGAAAAAAGGGCTTCGTAAGTTGTGATAATTTCATCGCCTTCAAACCCGACGCTTTTATTGTGTTGTGGCATTCCTGTGGTCTCTGGAGACCCCTTTCTACGTTGTAAGACCATTCTCTATTAAAATATTTCGAACAAAAGACAAATGGAAGGCTCCAAAACATGCAAACAAGCCACTGATTTGGTCGCTATGGGCATGTTTCTCTTATTTCATAATGCTCGACTTGTAAACACTTGACATTTTACCACCTGTCATCTCTGACAGCCTGTAACTCCTTAACTAAAGATTATGTGGCCATGTGCTTTACGTCCTAATGAAGGAAACTGAAAGACCTATGTAGTGTATATGAAAATGTCCAAAATGTCGTAAATACTCATATTGTGGTGAAGAGTCACATGTAAGTTAAAAAATTAAAATAATACATTAGCAGATTTGATTAACCTTCCCTTTGAGTCCTGCCCAGTTGTCTATTTCCCATGAAAAGGTGCTTTCTGTTTCATGGAAACCATTCTTATCCGTAAGACATTTCTAGCACGTATAAGGGCTACCTAAGCAAGAAAAATACGCTGAAGCAATAGGTCCATACCATGTGTGCTCATGCACTTAATTCTTCGATACATCGGTATATCGCATTGTTTGCGCCCATTCAAAGCCCTCAAGTAAGTATTGCCCTACAATCTGCCCCATGACGCATAGACATATTTCGATTTCTTTAGAGTGCACGACGAACTCAATTTTCGGAGACTCATTTTCATTGGCTAACGATGTGATCATCATACATTGATCAGCAACAGCAATGTCTGATGTCATAAACCAATCCATTGATTTTAATTCTAGTGGTGTCCCTTGGATTGATTCCTAATTCCTAGGTTCAGGACGGCGTGCTGACAAGAACTAGTTATACGATATAACATCGCCATCACAGTTTTCTTGCTTTGAACTTTTTACCATCTAGCGTGCTTAGATCTAAGCAGAAGGAAGAAGACAAAGGTGTATTTGTTGTTAACTTGTATTGTGTTTATTTTTTTAAGTATCAGAAGATTCCAAAACTGTTGTTTTAAGAGGTGAAAACCCACAAAACATGTGTATCACATGTATGTATGAAGCGAACATAATCGCAGGAAGTCATGTGAATAGCGAAGCAAGAAACATAGTTTGCATTCGTTACAATAATTATTTTATGCCTACTATGAACTTCATGTTCATGCTCAGAAGGTTTTTCTCCATCTGAAACTTGTTGACATTATTAAATACTAGAGATAAATGATACATATGACAAAGCATACTGACAGTACTTCAAGGTGGTAATTTTGAAATTATACCGGTAACTGGTCTCTCCATGAGAATAGGCACTCTACATTTCTTCTTATTCTCGTAGAGCACTGTCAGTCTCTCTGATTGTCTGCTAATGTCTGAAAAAAATCTCCTCCTGTGAATTGGGGGTAAGAATAAACTCACTCCTACTCCCTACGATATTCGTAAGAGGCGAATAATAAGTAAAATCGTGTCTTGGCTTGTTGTTTCTCTAACGAGCCGATGCAATTGTAATCAATGACCTTACATAGCCTAGTAAGGCTGATAGCCCGTAAAACTCCACTTCTTACTCAATTACTCAAACTTAAAAAGTCATCTAAAGTAGGAGGCGTTCATCTTGAAGTTTTCATTAGTAAATCTACCTTTTTATAAAAGGTTTACGTTGGTCATGACACTGTAATGTCAAACGGTACGTTGCAGATTGACAAAACTATCTTTCTGTGACTTGACCAAAAAATCTCCACAAATTTCCGAATGTCAACGCTGTCTTCGCATTCAACAAAGAGATATGATCAAGAGTTTCAGCATGGCAAATCGTGTAGTCTTCATGGGGAAAACCCCGTTTTGAACAGGAAGGTCTTTATTAATAATAATAATAATACCGACTATTTATACGCACATACCTTCCCTAATAGGCAAGCTCATGGCGTTTACAATGAGGAAGTCTACACTCATACAAAGCATTCTAACACTCGCACACTGTACAGTTGAAATAAAAGAAAAATTAAATACAATACAATTAATTAAGTAGCAGGCAATAAACAGAACACGAAACATAGAAGAAGCGCCTTGTGAAGAACTTCACTGCTCGTCAGGAAAGACTGACCGGAACAGGTGTGTCCTGAGGGAGGTTTTGAACTGGGACATGGAATCAGAGTGACGGACAGGGAAAGGTAGGCTATTCCACGTTACAGGGCCGATTTAAGAAAAAGCTCGCTGTCCTTGGGTTTTCTTTTTGCGACGGGGGACAATTAACGTTTTGGTGTCTGCAGCTGAACGGTTATTTCTAGCGGGGGTGTAGACAGTGAGAATTTCTTTGAGTGCGTGCGGTGCAGTTTGATTGAAGAAGTTGAAACACATAGTGGCAAGTTTATACTCTATCCTCTGAGCGACGGGGAGCCAATGCAGTGCACGAAGGAGTTTGGATGTGGGAGTTCTCTTGGGACATCTAAAAATTAATCTAGCAGCAGTGTTTTGGACTTTTTGCAGTTTGTTTAGCAGAGTGTCAGGAATGCCGGCAAGAAGAGCATTTCCATAATCAAGACGGGACAGAACAAGAGAAGTGACAAGGGTTTGAGTGGCCTGTTGTGAAAGATAGTGACGAATAGTGCCAATTTTCCTTAACTCGTAGTAAGCTAACTGGCAAACTTTGTTCACATGAACTCTCATTGAAAGATAGATATCGAACATGACACCTAAGTTCCTAACAGACTTTGAGAATTCTATCTCACTCTGACCTATGGTTAGTTTCAGGGCCTGATCGAATTCGCCTCTACCGCCAACCAGGAGAGCTTCGGTCTTTGAATCATTAAGTTTGAGTTTGTTCTGGGTGAATAATTCTGAGTTGAAAATATCTCAGTTTAATATTAGACGTTACTTTATACGAGAGAAGGAAATACATGTAGTCAGTCGAGGTAATTGGATTCATATAACTCTCTTTGTCGGTCCAAATAGATGTTGAACAGATATTGTTGTCCTTTATGTATTTGTGTATTTTCCCCTTCCGTTGATAACTTGTTCAAGTATAAATTTCTTAATTACAGTTACAATTCTCTAGACGAAACTACCCTTGACTTAGCTTTTCGACTCCAGGGGAACATACCCTTAGAGTTTCCATCCTGTAAGAAGTCTCCACATATTTCGTACTGTAGCTTGATTTGTTCAAATGTTTTGAACGTTCTGTAATTAGAATATCCCTTGAACACTGTATTCCAGCTTCATACATTCTTCCTGTTCAACCAAATAACGTTGTAGAGATAATTTAAAGTATTTTCAGTATCCTTCACATAGCTTTCTTGTGGCACGCGCGATTGAGAGAGAGAAATGAGAGAGAGAGAGAGAGAGAGAGAGAGAGAGAGAGAGAGAGAGAGAACATATTCCCTCTATTGTGTCAATGATCTTTTGTAACTGTATGCTGAGAGCTGTTATGATACTCTATTATAGCTATTTCTGCTTATATGAGAAAGAAAATCATTCTGCATACCTTGTGAGATTCTTTACACTCATGTATAGTAAAGTGTCGACTCCTCTTTTCGCATATTAATAATGATAATAATGTGTGGATATATATAGCGCCTTACCATGAGTTAAGACAATGCTCAAGGCGCATACAAACACAACCATTACAATATACAATAACAACCAATCACCTCAAAGGTAACTTAATAAACTTAATAACATAGGAATCATACATGCACTTCAGACATTCGACAAACTGATGTACAGCGTCACCGCTTAACCATGAAACTGGGGAGAGGGGGAGGAGAGACAGGAGGGTGGTAGTGGGCTTAGGCAAGCTAGTACAAATAGAACAGTGAGGGGAGGAAGATGAAGAAACTTAGACAGGGTCAGGGAACGACTTCAAGAAGAGGTGAGTTTTGAGAGCAGAGCGATAGGTCGAGGGAGAAGTAGAGTGACGAACAGAGGCGGGGAGGTCACTCCAGATAGAGGGAGCCTGATAAAAGAAAGAGCGTTCACCAAATTTTGTTTTAACTGGAGGGTCCTCCGGGAACCTGAGGATTATTGTGTCTGCGGAAGAGCGTAGCTGTCTAGCGGGTGTGTAGGTGCTCATGGGTTTAGAGAGATATTGAGGAAGGGATTCAGCGAAGTAATTGTAGCAAAGGCAGGCAATCTTGTATTGGACTCTAGCACTAATGGGCAACTAGTGGAGAGAGCGGAAGAGTGGAGTGAGATGATCTGACTTTTTTGACTTACAGATGAGTCGAGCTGCAGCATCTTGCACTCTTTGAAGTTTATCGGTGAGATATGCGAGACAGCCGGCAAGAAGGCCGTTGCAATAATCCAAACGACTGAGAATAAGAGCACAGACTAGGATAGTAGTAGCTTGAGTAGTGAGAAGATGTCTGATTGCGCTTATCTGTCTGAGTTGTATGTATGCGGATTTGCAAGTGTTTTGGACAAAGTCGGAAAGAGAGAGATGAGAGTCGAGGGTGACACCAAGGTTTTTGACTGATGGAACAAAGGCGACGTCAGCGTCTCCAACCCTGACAGAAGACGGGAGGGATGGAGGCGTCACTAGTCTCTGAGACTTGACAAGAAGGCATTCGGTTTTGGAATCGTTCAGCTGGAGTTTGTTGTGTGACATCCATGACTTAACATCAGAAAGACAGGTCTGTAGAGTGTCTAACGTGGGTTGGAATTGATCTAAGGTGGTGTCTTTGTAGAGCTGATTGTCACCTGCAAATGCATGCTGATTGATTGAGTGCTGAGCGACTATGCCAAACAAAGGTTGCATGTAAAGAACGAACAAAACTGGACCCAGTACTGAGCCCTGGGGAACACCAAACCGGACAGGAGAAGGGGCCGAGTAATGATTGTTGATGGAGACCGTTTGAAATATGTCAGTGAGATAGGAATGAAACCAGGCAAGGGCAGAGTGTGAAATTCCAAAAGTGTTTCGCGTGCGTGAGAGGAGAGTGTTGTGGTCTATTGTGTCGAAAGCCGCTGACAAGTCTAAGAGGGTAAGAATGCTAAGTTTTCCCTGATCTAAAGAAGAGTAAAGGTCGCCGAGGATTTTGAGTAAGGCAGTTTCTGTGCTGTTGTGGCTACGATAGGCTGACTGCAGGGGTGCCAAGAGGTTGTTGGTTGCAAGATGTTGCTGCAGCTGGGTGAGTACTAGTCTCTATACCTTTGGACAGGAAGGGGAGGTTAGAGACCGGGCGATAATTCTTTAAAACGTTAGGGTCCAGAGAAGGCTTCTTCAGGAGTGGCTTACTTATGGCTGACTTGTACACGGAAGGGAAGGTGCCAGATGAGAGGGACTCGTTAACAACTGATGTGATGTAGGGCAGAAGAGAGTCGAGGTATTCAACTTAAAACTGCTACAGAGACGTTGTGGGAAAGGGTCCTCCATTTCTTCACTGACAGATGGTAAAATATAAGTAATTTGTAAATCGTACAGAGCTGGACAATGCAAGGGGAAATGCCTTTCGTATTCATCTTTCTCTCTGCAATTGAGACACAAAGTTTCAAACATGTCTCGACTGTATGTGTGCAAATGACTGAATAGTTCACATATTTCCATTCTGAGTCTAATCATGCGGTCTCTGAAGATTTTTCACTCCTGCACCGTAGGTATATTTCTGCTTCAAACATAAGCTTGAATTCTTTGTATACGGTATAGCGCGGACTCATACTTAACTTTAGCCACCATTGCTGTGTAAATTCTTCAATGAGTCGCTTTCTTAGAATGTTTGTAACTACACGTTCCTTGGCCGCTGTATGTGATATCCAACTATGTGACAAGCCAATTTTGATTAGCATCCATTTGATCTCGGATGCTCAGTATGGATAAGTACACACTATGTGGGTTTCTATCTTCCTCCATTTAAGCATCTTTAACCAGTATATAAGTGATCTCAGTATATATAGCATTAATGTTCAGAGGATACCTTCCTGTCTCCCCATAAACCTGAGCATAGGAAGTTCTTGAAGTTTCAGATAAGTATTGTTTCAGTGCTGCCAAATGGACTCTTCCTATCATTTTGCATTTGTCATCTCCCCATATCTCTGAACCATAAAAGAGGATATGCTAGATCTGTACAACGACCATTTTGTTGAAAAGGCTCGGTTTCACGTGAATCAGTTGTTGCAATGTTTTCATGTTTTTAAAAGACTGCAGCTCTTCCCAGATATGCCACATCTGCTAAGATTCAGTTTGTGCAGATGTGTGTGGTCCTTGTCACTCTAAGATATTAATGTATATGTGGATAATACATCAAGGTTTTGCTCTTTTAGGTACCATTCCTCATATCCTGCTTCGTAACCTTCCAAGCGGAACGACATCACTTCAGTCTTCTGTGCATTCACTCTCAAACTGAGCTTGTCAGCAGCTGCTTCGAGATTACAAATTTGGTTCTGCAATTCTTGAACTATGTCCGACAAGATAGCCACATTGTCCGCAGGCAAAAGTGCAAACAGTTCCACACCATTTGGAACCAATCGCACCCCGTGCCTATCATTTTGTTACATTTCTTTTGTTTCTGACGTCAGCAACATGGGGGAAAGTAATGGATTCAATTTGCAGCCCAGTTTCAAGCCGCCAGGACAGTCAAAAAGAGTCATAGGTCATTCCATCACATGTGATGCAACATATCACAAGTTTGTATATCGATTGCAAGATACTCCCATTTTGCATGTAAAATCAAGTTGAAGAAAAAACGTTCCACATGGTCTGGCGGTCAACTGTATCAAACGCCTTGGTGAAATCAACAAATGCCTCATAGGGTTTTTTGTATTGAAATAGATACCGTAGTACAACACTGTGTAACTCAAAAACATTTTCGATAGTAGAATACCCTCTTTGGAAACCCACTTGTTCCTCTCTTAAAATGTTTGAAGCGTCTGCTCATTGCTGTAGTATGTTTTTCATAATGTGAAGGAACATTTTGCTTAGGTTGCTTATCAGTGATATTCCACGGTAATTGTGAGAGTTCTGGGTTGAACCTTCCTTGGAAAGGGGGGAAATAAATTACTGATTCTGCCTATTGATTTCGGAATACCGACGTTTGAAAGATGCCGTTGAACCTTTTTGAAAGATATGTTAATAAGACACCTGACACATTTTAGAATCATGTCTGCCTATATACCGTCTACACTTGGTATCTTACACCCACCCAACCATGATGTGGCGAATAGTATAAGGTATATCTGTGCCTGTAATATCTGCATCTCGTCTAAAAAGCCGTTATCATAACTTTCTGAGAGAGGGAGAGAGGGAAAGATGAGTATCAGGCCAGAGGCCCATAACAAGGTGTCATCCGACATGTGCACAATACTACACACTTTACATTAATCAAAGAAGTTTATTGAGTGCAGTCTGGAACGAATTGTACCTCTGTCTTAAAGGCAACTGATATTTCCTATGGAGGGGTTGGCAATTATTTACTTCGTCTCTGCGATGCAGATGAGGTATGTTACGGACAGGCTAACTGGGCCTCCGGTTTGCCTAGCCCGTACCAATGAAAATAAACAAGAAACACAAAACGCCAGCACAGAGTTCCAACGGGGTGTATTCAGCACAAACAAACTCCCCTGCCCGTCCCACACCAGGGCTGACGGGTGCTGACGTGCGGCCCCCGCCGGCACTCAGACTTCCGCCGCTCACGCGCTCACAGGGCCCCCGCCGATATTCCTTGCACCGGCCCCCGCCAGTCAAGCTCCGAGCCTTCGTCAGCGTCTCTGGGACTTGGACCATACCAACGAACCCTGAAAATAACCCAAACTCACTCATCCGTTCCTTCACTAACAATCATCATGCATCCGCGGTATTTACAATGTATAAGGTTACAGATAAAATCAGCACTCACCCGTCACCCTGGGGTTCATTCGCTCGAGTGTCGTATCCAGCTTTCACTCGGCAAATATACAATCAATCAGATCATTCGCTCACTCGTGAACACTCCTCAGTCAGTACGTCACCCACTCATGCTAAAAATAATCACAGTCAGAACCTAACCACGTGCACACCACCATTCGCCACATTCGATTCGTAACAACCTATGTATAACGTGGCCTACAACAGACGAACGCATCTTTATAAGACGGTAACTTACTTGTCTTGTAACGGTGTAGAGCTCCCCTAGCCTCCCGTCTAGCTTCCCTACAGTCCGAGACAAGCACACATCTGAAAACTAGTCCACACATACTTACAAATACAAACACTCATAAATAAGAGTACACAATCACAGGCAAGTAAAGGCGTCCTCACTAACACACAGACCCATGCCGTCCAGATAACAATTCATATGGCCAGTAAGCAAGCCAATGTACAGTTTATACTTTTTAAGGCGATAATACAACAAATGCCTCCACACACACCCGTTCTCTTTGCAGGACTCCAACAACGCCAGTGCAGGCTCCAGCCAGACGGGCAGTGTGACGGGTACAGTGACCAGAGGTGGACAGGCCTCCTGCTCTGTCACATGGTCAGCCTTCCCCAGCTACCCCCTCAACATCAGCCGTGCCTTCTGTGAAGTGCAAGGTTGGCAGCTTTGATGCATTTTACGCTTAATTGTATCCAGAAAATAAATATTATTAAGTCACACGAAAACAGGCGCGAGTAACATATTGTGATTAGCTTATGACTAAATCATTGAATACAAAATGAAATCTTTAAAGTCCCAACAAAGTCACAGCAGAAGTGGATTTATCCTTTTAAATTACCCTGATATTTGTTACCCTGGGCCCGTATTCACAACGGCGATTTATCGGCGATATATTTTTACCCCGATTTATCTCTAAACTCAGACGAGTCCAACTGCCTGTTCCGCTCTCCCTTGGCTGGAAACCAGTATATATGACGAGCGTACCTTATCTAATCGATCAAGATAACGCGGGGCTAGGGGATAAATCGAGTGTTAAAAAGATAAATCGCCGTTGTGAATACGGGCCCTGAGAGACAGGACATACCCAAATATGACGACTGAATAATAATGTATCGTAGGTATATTTAACCCTCCACCACAACGTGATACGAAAATCACCTTTTGGAAATAATAAACTATGAGGACAGTCGTAAAATGAAGAAAGTTTTCTTTCCGTTGATGCAAAGAGCTTGAAAATAGGAGAAAGAGTGACAAAGTTATGCGCTTCTGAAGACCGGTACCCACTGTTATGACGATTTGAGGAAGAGGGCTTTAAAAGTTAGCCCATTCTTAAATGCACGACAGTGTTGTCATTGTAATGACTATTTTCAATTTTGTATATTGGCTTACCAGCTGGGCAACTACCAAAAAAAGGCCTCAGAAATGATAGGTTGGGAGCACATGCTGTAAGAAAATACAACACGTGGCTGACCTGTTTACGGTTTATGACTAATGCGCGAACAAAGTACTGCTTTCTTCACAAAAGTTTCACACCTTTTTTGGTACGGTAAGGTCTGGATTTTGCAGAAAAGGCAAATAAATGACTAAATTTCACAAAAACGTGAAGTAAACAAATGAATGGAAGTTCCGAATATATTAACATATCAAAACCGGCATACATACTCCCCCTCACTATATTTGGCCGATATATCGAAATGAGGTTTGGTGACTTCCGTCATATTATGTAGTACAGGGTCACATATTTGCTGCGTATGATCATACAAATTGATCTTTAAAAATTAATATCGAGTATCATTTTAAATAAAAATTACTGCCATAAATGTCTATCAGGTGGTAGTATGATAGGACCATGATGTGATCGTCAAACCAGTGAAGTTTGTGTGTGTGTGTGTGTGTTTGTGTGTGTGTGTGTGTGTGTGTGTGTGTGTGTGTGTGTGTGCTTGCGCTTGTGTGTGTCTGTGCATGTGTGTGCGTGCGTGCGTACTCGTGTGTGTGCTAATGTGTGTATGTACGTGCTCGTGTGTGTATGTGTGTGTGCGTGTGTGTGTCTGTGTGTGTGTGCGTGTGTAGTGTATGTGTGTGTGTGCTCGTGTGTGTGTATGTGTGTAAGAGGAAATATGTACAGATATGTTTCTGCGTGTGCGTATCTGTGTATACGCGTGCGTGCACATGCATGTGAGTGTATATGTGCCCGAGCGTAAAACACAGACACAGGCAGAGAGAGAGAGAGAGAGAGAGAGAGAGAGAGAGAGAGAGAGAGAGAGAGAGAGAGAGAGAGAGAGAGAGAGAGAGAGAGAGAGAGAGAGAGCTGTATCGAAGCCGTAACGCTACACAAAAAGTGGTAACTTGATCAAGAGTACCAACAATGCTGTGCAAATCATCAGCAAGGGTTGATGTGATATGCATTACTGAATAAAAACAATAAGTGTGAAAGAAACATACAAATAACGAACAAACATAATAAAATACTCGTGTTTTTAAAATAGAACCTAAATAGTATACTGCATCCTTTGACTTAACAACATTTTCTCTGACTGAACAAATTTGTAAGAGGCAGGGATTCCAGCATGTTTGGCGTGTTTTTTTTCTTTTCTTTTCCTCCCTTCAGAAGCACACATTATATGTATAGAGTTGTGGACATGCAATTCAGAGAACAAAGGAACAGAGACGTTTACCCATCCATTCACAAAAAGTGTTAAGTGTGGAAAATAAAGAATGTTATCATTGTCATTACTATCAGATTCACATGAAGGGATTATGGATAGGTAAATGTCTACGTTTTCTCACGGAATTAATGACCTGGGTGGAAAACGCGAAGGAAACAGTCACTGCAGAAGACGATGACTAGGCAGGATGGGCTGTGCGCAGCTGTCCATGCGCTAGGTCACCTCTCCACAGACATGGTCTGGAGTTCTAGCAATCTCTCGAATGCACATTGAGAACTTGCCTCCCGTCTTTTTACTGACTAC
>JAWQFJ010031225.1:0-15789 GCA_034096865.1 Theodoxus fluviatilis
CACAGTTACGAACTTTATCACCAACTTAGATGTACAAATCCTAAGTAATGCAACAAAGAAAGAATTGTTGCAGATTGCCGAGCACTTTGAAATCAGTATCAAAAAAGGGAGGGTTGATATCATCAGAGCACAATTGATAGAGGGTCTGAGAAACAAGGAAATTCTTGTAGATTCAGGGAAGGAGGCAGAACTTGATTTTAACATGGCAAGTCTAAATCAAGCAGAAGAACAAGAAGGTCCAAATTCCGGTCGTTCGACACCAGGGAGTAGAAATGGACTGGCAAGCAGGCCAGATCCATTAGAACTTAGGAAGCTTGAGATGCAGCATGAGATAGCACTAAAGCAGCATGAGATGCAGCAGGAGAGGGCACTGAGACAGATGGAGCAGGAGATAGCACTGAAGCAGCAGGAGAAGCAGCAGGAAATAGCCCTGAGACAGATGCAGCTGGAGATGGAGATGCAGAAAGAAGTCAAGCTTAGAGAACTAGAACTGCAATCCAGAGATAGGAGAGAATCCAGTGGTAGTAGCAGCAGTGAGTCGGTCACCGTGAAGGTAGACAAAGTTCCAGCATTTGATGAGGCAAATCTGGAAAGCTATTTTGAGTACTTTGAGAAGACTGCTATCACCTGGAACTGGCCCAGAGAAAAGTGGACAGCACTCCTACAGTCCGTGCTAGTAGGAAAAGCACGCGACGTTTTTGTTTCCCTAACTACAGAAGACAGTCAGGACTATGTGAGAGTGAAGGAAGCTATCTTGAGGGAGTACCAACTCGTACCTGAAAGCTATAGAAAGAAATTCCGTAGCCTGCAGAAAGCAGAGAGAAAAACTTTCAGAGAATTTGCTCATGATCTAAGAACCACGTTTGACAGGTGGTTACGGGCAGAAGAGGTGGGAAATAGCTATGAGAAGCTCAGGGAGACAATGCTCATGGAGGCGTTTCATGAGAGAGTGACTGACGATCTCAGGATGCATCTCTCAGATCGCAGGGTAGAAACCCTAGATCAGGCCGCTACGGTATGCGACACGTACGCGGCAGTGCACTGCCAAGTAGGGAATGCAGGGAGAGGGAATTCTCCAGCACAAGGGAAGTTCGGAGGTGGGAAGCCTCACCAGAGAGCATATGACCATTCTAAGAATGGAAGTCATAGTCGAGGGAGCCATGCAGGGCATAGGAACCAGGGTGGAGAGAAACGGGAAGGGATAGACCTTTCCCAAATCCAGTGCTATCGATGTAAGGAATTCGGCCATTTCTCCAGAGATTGCCGTCTTAACCAACCAACGTCTCATTCTATGTTTGTGTGTCGCGTGTTCAGGGAGCAGCCCAAAACGCAGTGGCTAGGCAGGGAGGGTGTAGAACCCCAGAAAGGAGACGAATCTCGCCCGATCACCGGTCTCGGACCGAGAGGGGAATTCGATCCTTACATCAGTCAAGGACTGATAGGATTGCCAGGCGGAACGAAGCAACGTGTCCGAATGCTTAGAGATACTGGCGCGAATGTGACGATAGTGCGCGGTGATGTACTGCCGTTCAATAGCCGAGAGACAGACAGGAGGACTTGGTTGTCAGGAATCATTCCTGGAGTCGGGAAATACGTTCCCACCCATCAGGTAGAGATAGAGAGCGCTCTAGTCTCAGGAACGGTGCAAGTAGCAGTTCTAGATGGGATGATAGGCTGTGGAAGCTTTGACGTCATTTTGGGTAATGACTTAGTGCCGCCTGCCAGGCAGGTCGAGCTAACCCTAACTTCACCCCAGGTGGTGACAGTAGATAGGGAGAAGGAGACAGGTTTCTCAGCATGTGAGGTGACACGTGCGCGTGGAAGAGAAGCAGAAAGGGAGACAGATATCTCGGAGACCTCCCTAGGAGAGGATTTAGAGACAGTAGTCCGAGGAGAGAAATCAGACCTAGAGGTCAAAGACAGGAGTCAGACAGAGAAGTCGGACACAGAAGTCAGCGACAGGAGTCGAAGGGAAGAGTCAGATGTAGGGCAGGACAGTGACGTACCTAGCCAGAGATCAGAGGGGAGTACAGAGGCGGATGCCAGTACAGGCACCCCAGTAGAGGTAAACTCCAGCAAGGAAGTAGTGCAAGTGGAGAGAGGAGACAGAGAAGAAGTATTGATGCAAGTGGAGAGAGAGAACCAGGCAAGCGTGAGAGCGTGTCTGTGTCTATCGGTTCCTGCCGATAGTGGTGTGAATGTCATGAAGGGTGACAGAGCAGGAGAGGGCAGCGAGAGTGACCACGCTGGGATGGAGAGTGAGAGATACCAGAGAAGTGTATCGAGCAAACGCTATCCGCGGCGAGATGTCCAATTAAGGAGAGTGCCTGAGGCTAGCTTAAGAGGTGAGAAATGTGTGCCTTTCCCAGTGGTGACAGTGGAACGAAAAGACGTGTGTGTGAAAGAAGAGGAGGAGAGGACAGTTGAAGGAATGATGAGTGTACTACAGCCCCATGTGGCCATGGAGGACTGCAAGAGGGAGGTGAGGACTGAATCCTGTGTAGAGACAGGGATGGAAAGTGCCGAGCCCAGTGAGACCCCAGGTGGCGGGTGGACAGTGCGTGTTAATGACTGTCCCGGCGAGGCAAAGCAGAGAGGGAGAAGAGGGCGTGAATGGAAGAAACGGAAGAAAGGAAGAGAAGTCTGAACTTGGAGGAATGGTCGAATGGGGATGAGAAAATGGATATGTCTGTCTGACTAGACCTATAGTTCACTAGCTGACGACTACGACCAGAGACATATGTAACCTTTCACAGGTAGAAGCAAACATGTGTCTATCCCCCTGTGTTTTCCCCTTTCTGTCTTTGCATGCCACTGTATTGATGTATTCACAATGGATAGTGATTAGAAAATATGTAACTGTCAGAGAAGGTTACAACCTTATATGAAGTAGACTAATGATGTGTTGAATAGTCAATTACCCCCATCGTGAATTCCAAATCCCCTGTAATTCACGACATTAGGTGTAGGGATGTCATGAATAGAGATGTTTTTGCTTAAGTTGATTCAATAGATATATTTGCCCACTCATCGTGAATTCCAAATCCCCTGTAATTCACGACTTTTAGGTGTGGAGGTGTGATGAATGGAGAGATTTTGTTGTAAGTTAGTTATATGAATAAGTATATGAGCCAGCCAGTTCTCAAACCTAGCTTTTAGATAACCCAGCCAGCAGTTAGGAAATTGTGTCAGGGTGGGATTTTGAAAAGGACAAAGGAGATTTGAACGTTTCTACTGCGTCGTGCCTGTGCCAAAAATAGGACTGGTCAGTGTGTGTAGACAAAGGAGCCCAATCTCGTGACGCCGGCCTCTGATGCAGGTCGCGTCATCCACATCTCGTGACCAGAGGAGACAAAAGAATCCGGCTTGTAAACAAGATCTCGTGACCGGGGTCTCGTGATGAGGGCAAGATGGCGTCTGAAGCGCGATTGGTCAGCACCGGACACTGAGTGCATCTATAAAACACTCTCCGACCCTCTCCCTCTCTCTCTTCTTGCCAACACCTCGCGCCACACCTGCCCGCCGCACCTGACCGTGCGACGGAAAGCGCTGGAGGTCAACCAGACTGGGACGGAATGCGAATCCGCCGCCCAGCCGAGAGAGCATCAGGCAGTCATGCCTGATTAGACCCGACCCACGCCTGCCCACGGTTCAAGCCTCAACGCCCGCCCCCACGCCAACCGCCATGACGAGGCAACTGACCACGCTACGCCTGACCTACTCCACGTTTCACCTAGGAGGGGAGACGAAAGATGGAACCCTCCCTTCCACCAGCCTCACGCTTCAACGAGCCCTGACCAGGCTATAAATAACCCGACGTTAATGGCCCATCGTTTCTTCACCCCTGTCAGAAAGACACTTCATTCAACGGCAGTCAGCAGAGGCTGACGCAATCAGATAAGTTGTATCACAAAGGCTGGCTGGCTAAACCTTACATTTTGATACCTTAAATTAGTTACCTTAAGAATTATCATTTCATCTGTATTATTAAACGTCATCTTTAAAGTTCAATTCACACTTTCTCCTCTGTACGGTCTTGTTCACTTGCATGGCATGGAATGAATGAAAGAATGTTATGGAACGGTAAGCAAAACCCCTAGACCGATCTCTCTTGAATGGGAGATAAAGAGCCCCGTTCGTAACAGTAGGCATAAAATAATTATTGTAACGAATGCAAACTATGTTTCTTGCTTCGCTATTCACATGACTTCCTGCGATTATGTTCGCTTCATACATACATGTGATACACATGTTTTGTGGGTTTTCACCTCTTAAAACAACAGTTTTGGAATCTTCTGATACTTAAAAAAATAAACACAATACAAGTTAACAACAAATACACCTTTGTCTTCTTCCTTCTGCTTAGATATAGCACGCTAGATGGTAAAAAGTTCAAAGCAAGAACACTGTGATGGCGATGGTATATTATATAAATAGTCCTTGTCAGTACGCCGTCCTGAACCTAGGAATTAGGAATCAATCCAAGGGACACCACTAGAATTAAAATCAATGGATTGGTTTATGACATCAGACATTGCTGTTGCTGATCAATGTATGATGATCACATCGTTAGCCAATGAAAATGAGTCTCCGAAAATTGAGTTCGTCGTGCACTCTAAAGAAATCGAAATATGTCTATGCGTCATGGGGCAGATTGTAGGGCAATACTTACTTGAGGGCTTTGAATGGGCGCAAACAATGCGATATACCGATGTATCGAAGAATTAAGTGCATGAGCACACATGGTATGGACCTATTGCTTCAGCGTATTTTTCTTGCTTAGGTAGCCCTTATACGTGCTAGAAATGTCTTACGGATAAGAATGGTTTCCATGAAACAGAAAGCACCTTTTCATGGGAAATAGACAACTGGGCGGGACTCAAAGGGAAGGTTAATCAAATCTGCTAATGTATTATTTTAATTTTTTAACTTACATGTGACTCTTCACCACAATATGAGTATTTACGACATTTTGGACATTTTCATATACACTACATAGGTCTTTCAGTTTCCTTCATTAGGACGTAAAGCACATGGCCACATAATCTTTAGTTAAGGAGTTACAGGCTGTCAGAGATGACAGGTGGTAAAATGTCAAGTGTTTACAAGTCGAGCATTATGAAATAAGAGAAACATGCCCATAGCGACCAAATCAGTGGCTTGTTTGCATGTTTTGGAGCCTTCCATTTGTCTTTTGTTCGAAATATTTTAATAGAGAATGGTCTTACAACGTAGAAAGGGGTCTCCAGAGACCACAGGAATGCCACAACACAATAAAAGCGTCGGGTTTGAAGGCGATGAAATTATCACAACTTACGAAGCCCTTTTTTCTCCCTGATAGTTGAGAACTTTAAAAATTATATTTTTGAGTCACTAAAAAGTCCAAATACACACACACACACACACACACACACACATATATATATACATATATATATATATATATATATATATATATATATATATATATATATATACATATCTCAACATCAGAATGTCATACAATTCTTAATTCACTGAGTTGTGTTCTGCGCCAGTAGGCTGCACCTTGTTTTTGTCTCCTGTGTTTTTGGATTCCTGCCTGTTGGATACTTGGATTTGTGCTGAAGTTTTGGTACTCATGTGTTCGTCTGGTTCTCTAGGCTGCACCTGTACAGCTTTCACCGTTTTTGGTAAAGTACTTTTTGAGATATTTGAGTTTTCTTCGGTTTTCATTCTCCATCATCACAGTTCGTGAACAGTGTTTGACTTGTTGTGCAAGCACAGTGGATTAAATACCTGACTTGTGTTTCACCTGCTTCACCCAGTGACCCAGTGACCCAGTGACCCAGTGCCCTATGTCAGTTGTTTGTGAACAGTGCATGATTTGTTGCGGCCAGAACAGAGGTTTTTCCTGACTAGTGTTCACCAGTCTCACCCAGTGACCCTGTGCCCTGTGTCAGTTGTGTTTTCGTGATTCAGCGTCTGTGTTGATACGGCAGACATTACATGATGAATCCTAGGCCTATTCTTGCTGCCTTTGCGTTTACTTCTCACTGCTCCCTTATTGGGGCTGGACTTCTTCGTCATATTGGTCGCACGCGGCCAATAGATCGTCTACCCAGTGATGTTTACCAGCGTGTCCGTGAGCTGGGCATTCTTCGTCCCACACAGCGTGGAACTCGAGCCGGCAGGCTTCATCGCCTCTGGCATGGCCTGCCCCCTGCTGCTACGACGAGCGATCATCCAGGGGTGTTTCTGGGGCTTCGTGCCCCTGCGTCATTTGTCGCTTGCCCTGTTCCTACGTCGTCACCCAGATGCTCGCAGCACGAAGTGCTGTTGCCCCTTGCTCCTCCTGCGCAGACTCCATCAGCGCTTGCGCCGCCTTCTGGGCAGTGTTGGTCACTGCCCTCCTCCACGCTGCCGCCTGTGTCGCCGCCTGGTTGCCAGATGCCGCCGTCTCAACTCGTGACGCCGCCTGCCCCCCCGCAACCTACTTCTGGCCCCGTGGTTGCAGCCTGCAACATGACACCTGCTTCTGGTGTCACCACGCCCAAATCGACCGCTGACTGGGCGTCAGTCCTTCCCATCCTGCCTACCCCGTCACCGTCCCAGCGTGATCAGCCGCATAAGGTGACTTTGTCGTCTCTTGAGACGCCGCCCCGGCCTGCCCTTGCTGGACACCAGTCTACTGACATTAAGGTGATGTCTTTTAATGCACAGTCTGTGCGCCCCAAGACGGATGAGATCCGTGACATCATCACGGACAAGTGTGTTGACATTGCCTTTTTCACAGAGTCATGGCTCTCTGAGAGGGGTGATGAGGCGAAGATCGCCGAGCTGACGCCACCATCCCATAGGACTGAGTCGTTTCCTAGGACAATCGGCGTGGGTGGAGGCATTTGTGTTGTGTACTGTAAGCAGCTCGAACCCCATCTCTTCTTCAAGAAACTTTGTAGTTTTATGTCGTTTGAAGCTGTTGAGGTCCGCCTTGAACTTCCAAACACTGCCTTGTGCTTTGTGTGCGTTTACCGCCCTCCACCTAGCAAAGCGAACCTCTTGAAAGATGCTATGTCCATTGAAGAGTTTTCCGACTTGGCAGACTCTTATACATGTCATCATCCACTATTCGTGGGTGACTTCAACTTTCATTTCGAGATTGAGTCTGACTGCTATGTTCGCAAGATTAGAACAATACTGAAAGAACACAGCCTTGTCCAACTGGTTGACGTCCCGACCCACAAGCGGGGTCACACCCTAGATTGGCTCATTGTGCGAGAGACTGAGTCCTTGGTCGGTTCCGTCTCAGTGCAGGATGTTTACATGTCTGATCACTTTGCCGTCTTTTTCAGCGTTGACGTTGCCAAACCTAAGCGTGTTCTCAAGACTATTTCATCCAGAAATTTCAAAAAGATGGTCATTGATGATTTTTCGCTTGATGTTCGGAGCAAATTGAATGCTCTGCAAGATGTCTCTGATGCCTCCCTGGTTGATATGTACAATTCCTCTCTCATTGAAGCCCTTGATCTGTGCGCGCCTCTTGTCACCAGGCGTGTCACTGACCGTCCGTCCGCCCCGTGGCTGACGGATGAGATAAAAGAGGCCAAGCGTGAACTACGCCGTGCCGAGGGGCGCATGCAGACCACTGGGTTGACGGTCCATCGTCAGATTTTTCAGAATTTGCGCAGCAAGCTCAAGGCGCTCCATAGACTAGCTAAGCAAAACCATTTTTGCTCTCGACTCTCAGAATGCAAAACCACCAAGGCACTGTATTCCGTGACAGATGACTTGTTCCACCCTGACTCTGCGGCTGTTCTGCCAAAGTCCATCCCTGCCCCTGAGCTTCCCGATAAGTTAGTTGATTTCTTTGATGAAAAGATTGAGAAACTCCGCCGCGAGCTTGACGCGACAGATTCTCAGGCTCGGTTTGCTTCCTTCGATGGTAGGGTGCTCGCTGCGTTTGTGCCTGTCTCGGAAGATTTCACTCGCAAGCTGATTCTTGCCTGCCCTTCAAAATCTTGTTCTCTTGATCCGCTGCCCGTTTCACTGCTCAAGCAGTGTCTTGATGATGTGGTCCCTGTTATCACAAGGATCATCAACATCTCCCTCACCACTGGTACCGTACCGGAGCGTCTCAAGCAGGCTGTTGTCATTCCCCTTTTGAAAAAGTCTGGACTTGACCCTGAGTGTTTGAAAAACTTCCGTCCCATTTCGAATCTTCCCTTTGTTTCAAAACTACTTGAAAAAGTCATTCTGTCCCAACTTCAAGAACACCTTCTAGCCAACGGCCTGCTTGACACGTTCCAGTCCGCCTACAAGAAAAACCACTCCACTGAAACTGCTTTACTTCACATCTCTGACCTCCTGCTCTCCTCCGCCGACAATAAAGAAACCTCTGTCCTTGCGCTGTTGGACCTGTCCGCTGCGTTTGACACTATTGATCATTCTATCCTTATTTCTCGTCTCTCTTCTACCTTTGGCATCTCTGGTTCAGCTCTTACCTGGTTCTCATCCTACCTATCTGACCGCAAACAAACTGTCTCTGTCAATGGCCTTCTTTCTTCTCCCAGAGCACTCAAGTACGGAGTCCCTCAGGGCTCGGTGCTTGGGCCAGTTCTGTTCACACTCTATACCCTGCCCCTTTCTGACATCATCAAAGCCCACAACTGCAATTTTCACAAATATGCTGACGACACCCAGCTTCAAGACTCCGCTCCTCCTCGTGACCTGTCTATCATTCTCCACAACTTATCTCTCTGCATTTCCTCCATCAAAGACTGGATGCTCCAAAACAAACTCTGCCTGAATGACAGCAAAACTGAATCCCTCTGTGTGGGTTCTCAGAAGTCACTGTCTCTTGTTTCTGATCACTTTTTGGAGGTGGGTGGGACTGAAATTCCATTTCAAAAGTCTGTTAGGGATCTGGGTGTTTTGATTGACTCAACACTCTCAATGCATGAACAAATCAGTCAGATTTGCCGCTCCTGCAACTTCCAACTGAGAAAGATCTCCTCTGTCCGTAGCTTTCTCACACAAGAGGCTGTCATTCAGCTTGTCACTTCCTTAATTCTAAGCCGTCTCGACTACTGCAACTCCCTGCTTGCAGGACTACCATCCAAACAAATCTCTCGCCTTCAGCGGGTTCAAAACAACGCTGCCCGTCTCATTTTCAGAAAATCCAAGAGAACACATGTTACCCCTCTTTTCATGAAACTCCACTGGCTTCTTATTGAGTACAGGATCCAGTACAAACTCGCCACTCTCGCCTTCCGTTGCTTTGATGGAACTCTGCCGCCCTATCTCTCATCTCTTCTTCAGATCTACCAACCCTCTCGCTCTCTCCGCTCAGGCTCCGAAAACCTTCTCTGCAAACCTAAAACCACCACCAAATCCTTTGGCCAGAGATCCTTTCACTTTCAAGCACCTTCTGTCTGGAATGCTCTGCCGTCATCTCTCCGTGGCATCACTTCTCTTCCTTCCTTCAAATCTAACCTCAAGACCCATTATTTCCGTAAAGCTTTTTCAGTGTAGTGCCCCTAGGGCCTGACTGCTTCCTGAGAACAGTTAGTGCATTGTACATATCTGTATAAACTGTTTGTTTTGTTTTGTTTTTTCGTCTGTATGAATGTTGACTGAATGTCTGGTTTGTGTTGCTGTGTTGTTTTATATCACCTGCTTTTCATCTTTGTTTCTCTTACCTTGATGTATATTACTTTTATATACATTCCTATTGTGTGTTTTTTTTTACTTCTATTTTCTTTTTCTTTTCTTTTCTCTTTTTTTTTAGGCGCTTTGAGTCTCACTGTGTGGGAGTATTGCGCGGTATAAAAGTGATTTATTATTATTATTATTATTATTATTATTATTATTATTCGTGGCAGATAATCATATTTTGCATGTTCCTCACATTTCCGGAATTATGTGTTGTTGAGTCGTCAACGGTTTTGTATTTTTCACTGCGATCTTTTGCAAGTGTTCCTAATCGGTACCAAGGCGAAATTGGTGCTCTGAACATTTCTCTACCAAGAATCCTGTCAAGAGCTGGACCCGTCAACTGTCAAGAGAAGTCGAGTGTAAAATAGTGCGGTTCTGGCTAAAATGTGTCTCACTGCAATAGAAGCTGACGTGAACTGGACTTAGATGGCATTGTACTCGAGTCACCATTTACACAAGACCTCATGAGCGCATTTAGCAATTCTGCTGTCATAATCCGCCCCAATGACTTTTGTTCTAGGGGTATGCTTTGAATTGAATTCTAATTCCTGAGTACATGAGTACATGGTCAGCCTCTCAGGATCTAATCGCATGTTGAAACCATGTATTTTCACAGGCGGAGATAGGCGAGCATGCTTTGGGGTTTGACGATATGCGAGGTGCAGTGCGGTGGTTTTATCCCTGGGACGGGAAAGTCTGGTTTTATTTAAATATTTGTCTAGTTCAGGACGGTCTACTGACAAGCCAAACTTACCCAATCATTCATTCCCTTCCATTTAAAGTAAGGAAGTACATACACATAATAATAGCTCAATCAATTTAATGAGTAATTTTCGAACACAATTATCATGCAAATAAAATATTTTGGTTATTGAATTAGTGTGTCAGCTAGCTAAAAGCCCGTTTCATTCCCCACCCCAACCCCCACGATTCAGTTTTAGAGAGTTTAGTTTACCAAGCTTTCAGATGCGTCCAACACAGTACATATGCCCGAAGCACATTCCTTTTACGAATTCTAGGAGAGTGATTCACGGTTCTCAGGTAGGAAGAGGGGGAAAATTGATAGAGACGAGTTGGAAGGCCTGGGATGTCGCCTGGTAGTACCCGCGCCTTGTTTCATGCGACGGAAGTTGCCCACGAAGCACCCGTCCTTACTGTTGTCCGTGGACGGACTGATGAGAATCCCTTCAACCCATGCAGTTCCCACATGAAGCGTTTTCCAAAAGACCTCAAGTATTGTCTCTCAAAGTGGCTGTCCTGCATCTCACAGAGCGTTTTACTGTTCTGGTCAGGCATCCAATGCAACCACCACACTTGTCACCCTGATGAACCATGTCGATGACAGCCTGGAGCCTGTGCAATGATTTCTAAAGAAATCAGGAGATAGCACCCATGGGAAGCGGACGACATGAACGAATCCCGAGACAATGGCCTATGTCTTTTCCTTTTCAAAGAGCCAAACCACGGAGACATAACACTGCTACATTTGATGAATTTTCACCCTCTCGTCAAATGAGATTCTTGAGTAACAATCTGACAATTAAAAACTGTATCCGGTGGATAAATTTTCCCTGTGGATAGCTAATTATGGAGTACTTGGATTCAAAATCACTACCTCCAGCGGTAACAAACGAGAAGAACTGATATATACAATTGATAGGCATGTACTAGCTGATAGCTTCTGCCATAAGAATTACATTTTTTGCAATATGAAATGCTCACGTTCTCTTTATCAGTCCCCGGAAAAAAATGTTCGCCTTTTGAAAATATACCAAACGTACATCAAAATCCCAAAGGAATGATTGTTAATATGTTAACTGTACAGAAGCAGATAATATCATGCTTAGAAATGATGAAGAAAACGAGGATTTTAGTTTCCTGGAGATATGAGAAAACTTAAACATAGGTTATGCCTCTAATAGTACATTGCTTATACAATGAGAGATTATCCATAATGCGGGAATAATATTTTGAGTCAAGAAAACGTACCACAATGGAGAGAACTGCAGGCGGGACTCCAGGACTGAGACCAGAGCAGGAGAGGGAGGCAGGGCTGGTGGCACGTCCAGAGACACACGTGCTGCCATACGTCAGATTACCAGAGGGCAGAGCTGCAAATGGCAAATTTGACACGATGTATGTAATTAGGACGATATGTTAGGGGAAAAGTCAGTTTTGCATGGTATTAATCAAGATGGAGTTTTACGGCCTATCAGGTTTTGTAGGCTATGTAAGGCCACTGAGCACGAATCCTACTAGAATAGTTTCGAGTCAGCACAAATCAAGTCACGATGTCCCTTTATAGTTATTCGCCTTTTACGAATCGTGTAGGGAGATGCGGTGGGTCAATTTTTACCCCCAACCCTCAGGGGGCGTCAGCTTGTATGGCTCGAGCCCACCGATCACATCAATTTTGTTGAGGTAACGTCGACGGGCATCGGGCTTGAGAGAGTTAACGTAACGCGTTTTCTTCATCGCGGACATCACCATAGAAAGAAAAATGTATCAACTAAATCTGAGTTTGATGGTTTCTGGGCATAGCCAGCTTTCCATGTCGGAGCAGACGCGAAACGATCACTCGTGCATTGTGTTTTGATGCATGTCCGGGACACTCCCCGCAGTGTGTTTTGTTTGCTTTGTTAGGTTTGAGCACTATAGCTGTAAGTGTAAATAATGGTCAGTTATTAATATAATAGGTGATTTCAGTTGTCATTTAACTTTTTTGTGCGTAAATGCCAATTTCTTGTCCGCATCGACCCGATCTTACAAGTTACATTACGCCGTGCAGGCAAGTTGATCACTCATTGACTCGATGATCATGAATTTTCAGTCCTTGCCAGACCAGGGAAACGATATTGTCAATTCAAGCCAGAACTAAACTGTTATCTGCTGCCACTCATTCGAGGTTTACAGGAAACATTGTATCCCACTAGCTCGATCGTCTGCTGGCGTAGTGGCTACGGTTCGATCGTGTTCGTCTGCTAGGTACGCACGGTGTGGCTTGTTTACTTATCTTCTGTGGGTTTTGTGCAGACTTAGACGATACAATAGGCTATTATGACTATTTTCGATTAGTTTTTGATGAAATTAAACTGTTTGCATGCTTGAATGCCATCCTTTTTCCACGATCTAGCGATCATCACTCCTCAACACAGACCCGAAACATACCCTAACATATAGCACCGGAAGTTATGTAACCTACCATCACCCATATAAAAATTTTCCATAGAAATTTCTATAGAATTCTATAGAAATCTATAGCATTCTATAGAAGTTTCTATAGAATTCTATAGAAATTTCTATAGATTTCTATAGAAGTTTCTATAGAATTCTATAGAAATTTCTATAGAATTCTATAGAAATTTACAGAATTCTATAGAAATTTCTATAGAATTTTTTTATATGGGCATGGCTGCACTGTTAATTACCATATGACCCCCTAGTGAACTCTTTTCCGGCCAATTTGCTGCAACTGCTAAAACCGAAGAAATATGGTCTTTTACGGAATTTAGGTGGAATGCAATTTGGCAGTGCAGTGAGAAGTGGGCCAAAATGACAGTAGTGATTCGCAAAAGCTCAGATACCTTGATTTAGAGGCCAGAACTAAGCAACGAAGATATGAGTTACAAAGCACTGACACACAAGAGATTCGCACAGGCGGAGAAAGGAGTTGCGAAGGGCAGACTTTCGCGAAATCCGTTGCCAGTGAGTAAAATGATGAGATGTCAGGAAGACCGGCAGCAAGGAATATTAACCAACATTCTGCGTCCGTTATGCATTATTTACAGACGAGAAAAATGGTTGACGCGAAGACAGTGGGGCGAGGACGCGAGAAACGCTTCTGCAGGTAGGCACTTTGTCACACAAAGAAATTAGTTGGCATCATTCATTGCATGAAACCACTTCATTGGAGCAAGGTTTAGATTGTCAGTAAAGCACAGTTACGTTTTATAAAGTAAAATGATCATAGAAACTCATGAGTAGTTACTATAGTTAGTTTACACGCCAAAGCAATCAGGCATTAATGTTCAGTTTTTATTTTCAGTGTTTGTCAAATAGCTAAGCTTGTTAGGGAAGAGGTCAAGCCCTTTTCCAATTCATTCACTACAAGTTCAAAAATATGATTGTAACATATAAGGACAAGTAGAGGCTCTACAGTTGCATGCTATTTTTGTTTTCAGGGTGAAGTGATGCTAACATTTTCCTTCAAGCTGCAGCTGAGCTGGGAAGAGAAAACATCCTCAGAGATTTGAACTACAAAAAATATCTGCTTGCTGTTAAAGTAAGTTGTATGTATGTATGTGTGTGTGTGTGTGTGTGTGTGTGTGTGTGTGTGTGTGTGTGTATGTGTGTGTGTATGTGTCTGTGTGTATGAGTGTGTGTGTGTGTGGGTACATGTATGCATGCGTGTGAGGAAGTGTCATGCTCACTTTCATCTTTCTTCTGTGTAGTGGAGTTTTTAAAATTAAATACTGAAATGGTACACTATTTCATATTTGAGCTACAGGCCCAGCATTTCTGTGGAATAGGTTATAAATAGTGTTGCATTTCAGAGAAATGAATGTAATGTGGTTTAGGGACAATATTCATGATCTTCCTCTTTTTGTTTGTTTGTGCAGATACCATTCATCCTGCTATAAAATCTTCATGATGTCGGCTGACCGTGTTCAACCCTCCAAAGGGACATTGACCGTCTCCTCCTCCTCCACTTCCACTTCCTCATAAGCAGACAGCTCCACTTCATCAGTCATTATAGTTGCCATGGCACACCATTTTGGTAGCACTGTCATGTTGCAAGGGTCTAATAAGGAATGCCAAGTTCAACATATTGCACATAAAAGACATACACAGGGAAACAACATGTCAGCAAATTTTGGGTCTTCACTATTTCACAGGAATCAACACGGTCAGCTCCTTCCGAGGCAAGGGTAAGACGAAAACTGTTTACACACAGACTATCAAGGGCAGGTGCTATGGATATTTTAGTCGTAAGTAAGAAACCCAAACATCTATACCGGTTGACGACTTCCAAGTCAATGCCTCCCAGGAACCATCTTTCCAGAGAGAGAGAAAGAGAGAGAGAGAGAGAGAAAGAGAGAGAGAGAAAGAGAAAGAGAAAGAGAGAGATAGAGAGGAGGGAGAGCGGGGGGGAGGGGGAGGGAGAGGGGAGAGAGAGGGGGGGAGGGGAGAGAAAGAGAGAAAAAGAGAGAGAGAGAAAGAGAGAAAGAGAGAGAAAGAGAGAGAGAAAGAGAGAAAGAGAGAGAGAAAAAGAGAGAAAGAGAGAAAGAGAGAGAAGGGGGGATGGAGAGAGAGAGAGAGAGAGAGAGAGAGAGAGAGAGAGAGAGAGAAATAGAGAGAGAGAGAACGAACGAACGAACGAAAAAAATTATTGATGAAGCCACCGGCCCATTTCAAGAGTACAGTTCGGGTGGTAAAAAACTTTAGTCACAATAGAAGCTGTCTCGCTCAACAGATTCAATAGCATCTTGTCTTCTCTTGAATGCTTTGTATAGATATATGCTAGTTGATCTTACATTCTTCATTTGTATTTCGGAAAAAGGTCTTTAATAGGATCATTTCTGTTTACATCCAGACAGGTAAATATATATTTCCCCTTATATCACTAAGAGCTGGACAATATAATAGAAAATGCGTTTCGTTTTCTTCTTTTTCTCTGTATAATGGACATAAATACTCGTTAGTACCTCTCGAGTATCTGTATGTATGGATATACCACTCCGATAACCCCATCCTGAATCTGATGTATGCATTTCGACGCTATGCAATAATCTATCACACTACTTCCATTATGATTATGGCAATGGTTAACAACAATGACTTCAAAAAATAACAAAACAATCCAGATCGGGGAGGGGGTGAGTGGTGGGTGGGGAGAGTGAAAGTAAAGTAAAAACATCAAAATAAAATAGTGCATAGTTTTCTCTCTATCTACCGGTAATTTTAGACCCTATGAAAAGTAGATCTATCAAATATTAACTTTCCGGTATTTTTGCACCTGGTTCGGTTTTTAGACGCGCATGCGCACTTGCTACGCCATTTTGTTCGGATCCCGCCAGTCTTTGTTTTCCAGAGGAA
>JAWQFJ010031227.1:0-2500 GCA_034096865.1 Theodoxus fluviatilis
AGCATGCTCACCCATCTCCGCCTGTCAAAAGATATGCGAGTAGAGGCTGAGGGGCTGACACCGTGTACTTAAGCAAGAGGGGAGAGCACGGGGGGGGGGGGGGGGCGCTGCCAGGAGCTGGTATATATTCTAGACAAGTTGGGAATAGTTTTGTTTTTTGCTTTGGCACGTCATACACGTTGAACCAAAGCTAATGCAGTCATACAGAGGGGTAGGTGCATCGTAGATGTTCACCAAGTAGCATTCACACACAGACATAATTACACTCATGGACAGATTTACGACACAAGGTTGCAGCCAGTATAATGTTGTCAAGATGTAATATTCTTTATATAAAAAACGGATTCTTCCCGTCCCAGGGATAGAACCACGGCACTGCACGTCGCACATCGTCCAACCACAAAGCATGCTCGCCTATCTCCGCCTGTCAAAATGACGAAATTGTGTTGAAAATGTCAAAACAAACACGATTTCAAGAAACGGAACGTCATGTGTCATGTGTGATTTCGTGTAATGAAAAAATATCTTCCAGAGCGGCGGCGGTGGCGGTGGCGGCGGCGGCGGCGGCGGGGGTGGTAGCATCAAGTCAACGTAACAGCCAATGTGGAATTAATTTTCAGCCTATACACCATTTTTGCCAAAATTGTCAACACTTCGGGGTAGGTCACTCAATGCGAGAACGTGCAGCACACTCACGAATAATATATGCCAACACTGCAACTTTGTTTTTCGATTCGTAACACGTGTTTTGCATGTGCATCGAACAAGTAATATCTGGAAGGGACTCGACTTATTATAGATTTTCATATTAGTCAACGCCTGCTGTTGTCATACATGGAATACGGTGACACACAAAGAATTGTCTGGCTGACGCAGGTGTATAGAAGCAATGAGTGTGGAGGACTGGGATCCAGTGCAATGTCTGCAGGAATGTCCTTGTGTCATGAACTCTGCCATCCTTTTAGAGCCTCGGTGCCAAGGATTCCCAAGCAGACTGTGGATCATGGAACTCTAGCTGTGATTGCTGGGTGTCCAGGAGCCATCTGACGCAACCTGACGGTCTGTTTGCTCCGCTATTTGCGGGAGCGAGTGGGACCCATGGCGAGGACGAATTCTGCAGCCCCGTTCCTTCAGGAAGTATTTTAGTCTCGTTTGCTGAGCCCACAGCCTCCTGTTTGAGCTGTCGGGCCGAGATTGTTTCCAAAACGGCCCTCCTGGCAAAGACCTCAATTTGTAGCTCACTGCGTCGCAATGGTTGCCCTTGTTCAGAGCGAGCTGGATAACAGCTCGAGGGCGTGGACGCTTGTGAGGCCCCAATGTGACTAATGGAATTGTGAAGTCCTCGGCAGCCAAGCCACACAGCGTCTGTTGACGGTCAAAGGTGAGGCAACGGGCCTGCAGCCACACAGGCAGCTCGATAAGCATCCATCGCGCACCGCCGCAGAGCCCGAAGAAGTTCTTTGGATGGCGGGGGACGGCCAGTCAGAACCCATTCAGCCTGACGCCATCTCATTACTCATGTGAGAGGCTGCCAATGCAGTTTTAATCGAGAGGCTAAAAACATCGGTTCTTCTTCTAAGCAGGGGAAAAGAGAGAGGACGGAACACCATGTGAACTATTGGCTGGAATTCAGCGTTGTTATGTTGGGATTAGGAAATTTCAGTGGAAGTGCTTTAAGCTCATGATAAGGGAAAAAATGGGGGGGTCAAAATCGTTAATAAACGATGTGTTTTTTCTTGTAGTTTTAAAATAGATAATTCGTATCTAGAGTTCACTGGCCTGTTATCTTTAGGTCAATGACATTTTTATGGTTTTGATTTGCAAAATTTGTACAGCGCTTTAAAAACTTGAAACAAATTTCGCAAGTGATTTTTTTCTCTCTAACATTATATGGGAAAATGTAGACGCAATAATATATAGACGAACACATTATCTTTTAAACATTCAAATCCTTGATTCAAAGGTCTTTTCAAATTTCTTTTTCGCGATCCCTACAGCGGAGTTGGCGTTCCTGGTCGCTTCTCGCTGCGTGTCTCTCAAACAAAAGCGGTTATGGGACGCCATGATTTAACTCGACAAGCCCAATTTGCCTTCCTCTCCTGGCTGGAAGTCTGGGACGTGAAGGAGAACACGGGGCCATGGAACCCTGACACCGTCAGAGTGAGGCAAATCCCATGGAGACAGGTGCAGTTTCGTTAATGCAGACGCGTCCTGGTTCGAGAAGCCATTGAATTCGAGCAAACATCCCTTCAAGAGAACCAGCCGTCGCCCAGCCATTTTGCACGCCCATTTTCGCGTCTGGTACAATGTTGATCCTGACTGGCGCCCAACAATGGCGCGCAGAGAGAACCCCGGATGTGACACCTCGCAGCAGAAATTAATACTGTCATGCAAACGCTGCAGCCGAGTGGAGTTCCGTCCTCGTTAGACACGATCCTTTGTTTGAGTCCAACTCTCAGCTGGTGACGGCTCGCTAGTCGTCGTGCGCACTTCATAATGG
>JAWQFJ010031227.1:10000-15000 GCA_034096865.1 Theodoxus fluviatilis
CTCTTCTCTCTCTCTCTCCTTCTTCATTTTCCTATCTATTTTTTCCCAGCGCGCTCCCTTCCTTCACGCCTTTGACTTTTCCTTGTCATCCGTTTCAAGCGTTAATTCCAACAACGTCCTTCTACGTCCATTTTTGACATTCTGTCCATTTTCGATCGAAACCTCGCTCCCCTTTCTCCTCCCCCTCCCCCCTCCCCCCATCCCCTTACCATATTCCAAGTCATTTCTCAGTGTCCGTCCTTCCTGCCCCTACACCCCATGCTTGACGGGAAATGGGGGAGGGGGGTGGGGTGATTGGGGAGGGGGTAGAAGTGGGGAGACTGTCAACTTTGATCCCAGCTAAAATAACCTCTGCGTTTGATGGCTATTTCACAGATCTTCTCTTCGATTCCAGTGCTCTCTTCAAAGCCCAATGGGAAACATCATTGTAAAAATCTAAGAGCTATGGGGTATGGAGACATTGTCATGAAGTATTGGTTACGTGTGTCTGTTTGCATGCGTGCTCGCGCGCACATGCGTGTGTGTGTGTGCGCGCGCGCGTCTGTGTGTGTGTGTGTGTGTGTGTGTGTGTCTGTGTGTGTGTGTGTGTGTGTGTGTGTGTGTGTGTGTGTGTGAGTCTGTGTGTGTATGTGTGTGTGTGAGTGAGTGTGCAAGTGTGTGTGTGTGTGTGTGTGCAAGTGTGTGTTTTCTCGCTTGTGTGAGCGAGCATTTGTGCATATATATGTGTGTATGCATACCCGTATGTGTGTATGTGAGTGCGTGCGTTCGTGTGTGCGCGCGCGCGCTCGCGCGTGTATGTATGTGTATGTGTGTGTGCAAACATCCTTGTATGCAAAGCATGTGTACGTATATGCGTGCACACGTGCCAATCTGTATATATATATATATATATATATATGAAGGTTTACCCGTTGCGAGGTTGAGTAAAAGTAATGAAAGATTTCGTGTAAACAGCATGCACAACTCTGACAAGTTGCAAAAGACCCCGCCGTCCTCACCCCACCCCCCGGCCTCACCCCACCCCCCGGCCTCTCCCCACAGCCTCACCCAGCCCCCGGCCTCACTCCCCCCCCCCCCCCCGGCCTCACCGCGTCCCCCGCAATCACCCCACCCCCTAGCCTCACCCCACAGCCTCACCCCCCCTCCCGGCCGCACCCCCCCGGTCTCACCCGCACCCCCCGCCCTCCCCCTTCCCGGCCTCACCCCCCCCTGGCCTCATCCCCCCCCGGCCTCATCCCCCCCCCGGCCTCCACCCCCTGGCCTCGAACCTCCCCCCCCCGGCCACACACCTCCCTCCCCGGCCTCACCCCACCTCCCGGTCTCACCCCCCCCCCGGTCTCACCCCCCCCCCCGGCATCACTCCTCGCGGCCTCACCCCCCCGACCTCAACCCCCCCCCCCGGCCTCTCCCCACAGCCTCACCCCTTACCCCCCCGGCCTCACCCACCACCCGGCCTCACCGCACCCCCCGGCATCATCCCACCCCCTAGAGTCACCCAACAGCCTCACCCCCCCAGGCCTCCCCCCCCCCCCCCGGTCTCACCGCACTCCCCGGCCTCCCCCTCCCCCCGGCCTCACCCCCGGCCTCACTCCCCCCGGCATCACCCCTCCCCCCGGCCTCCTCACCCCCCCCGGTCTCACCCCCCTTGGCCTCACCCCCCCCCGCCTTCACCCCCCCCCGGCTTCACCCCCCTGGCCTCACCCCACCTCCCGGCCTCACCCCCCCGGCTTCACCCCCCCTCCCGGCATCACCCCCCGGCATCACCACCCCCCCTGCATCACCTCACCCCCCCCCTCCGCACCCCCCCCCCCTAGTCTCACCAAACCCCTTGGCATCACCTCACCCCCAAACATCAACACGTGATGAGATGAGCGAGCTCGGACCTGTAAAACCTCGTGCATCACAAAGCACACATTGGAGCCGAGTTGCCACCGTTTACCCTCAAGAGTCCCATGACTAAAAAGTTCCAGACAGAATATCTCCGGAATGGTCGGAGGTACGCCTTCCAAAATGCGACGACTAACCCCATCAAGTCACGGGGGAGCAACATGCCAAATTTCACGGAGATCCGTGCACGGGCGGCCGAACGCATAGAGGGGATGGATACACAGACACGAAACCGTTTGGGTTATATATATATATATATTTCAAGACATATGTACTCATTCCTTGTAGCGAATCTTAGATATTCAGGGAAAGAATAAGAAATGAAAGAGAGGTGCTTTCCTCTGTACATTGTGAGTGTGTCCATCATTTCATGCGGAGCACACACATTTCCTTCCCTGCTGTCCATGCTCGATATGGGATGCTCAGGCCGAACCGCTTCCCCTCCCCTCTTCGAAAAGCCTCTGTTGCAATCTGCTCTGAAGACGTTTCCAGAACCTCCTACATTTCCATTGTGACAGGCAGCTGCATCTTCTTGGAGACGAGACGAGGGACTGACGTTGAAAGATCTATTTTCATCACAGATTTAGAGTAACTGCACTCATTCCCTGCACCTCACTCGGCTTCTCCCTCGCCCTCACCCTACCATCTACCCCTAGGCGCGAGCTTGCTTGAATTATGCATGCGAAATGGCAGTGATCCTCTCATCCGCTATGCATTTTCTCACGTGCTGGATGGGAGGAATCAATCTAGATGAATCGTTCGGCAAAGTCATGACATCCGTGTGTGTCATGACAGAACATTACGTTGTCTCTGCAGCAGACATGATATGAATTCCAGGCGGAGTCCACGCTAAACTAATGGGGCGATCATTTGGATGTGACTCTTTTTCCTGGTCGTTACACTAGTCCTTGTCCCTTTGACAATCTCGATGCGTATTGTGCATCTTCCATGTGAATGATTGCAGCAGGCTTTGGGAAGTTTGCTTATGGCATATTGCAACCTTTCATAATGGTGTTGAAATATATAATTACAATGACATGTGTCCACAATGTCGACACTGACACGCTGATCATCGCACTGCTGCAGACTACACCATCCATTCCGTCCAATCACCCCCCCGCCACCCACACTGGAATCAGTCAAAGCTACGCTTTTGAGAGGTTAAAATGGAGTGAAATTACATAAGAAACATTGAGGCCAACGCACTTTTTGCAAACTGTCCTTTTGCATGATGCATGGTCAGTCATGCAAAAATGGAATGTGCTTCTTTGAAAACTCAGTTTAACATTGACAAAAGGGTTCATTTTAGAAGCAAATATTTGGACTATGTTAAGATATTAGTTGGTAGAAGATGACATGCAATGAATAACAGGACGATGCAGGTAAAAACAGCGGTTTTCTGGGAATCAATGAATAAACATAGCAACCAACACAACAGATGAAGTTGGAAAATTACAACATAAGCAACAATAAAACAAATAGTGTATCATTCATCGTTGGAAAGATGACAAGAATGGCAATGAGGAAGTCTCCACCATTTCGTTGCTTTAAATTTGTATATCTAAGAAGCTTGTCTTTGCTAACACCACCACCACCACCCACATCCACCCCACTTCCCTCTAGTTCACTCCACTTTGCTTTGCTGTGCTCGCTCTATTCCTCTTCAAGTTTTTTTCTGCCTTACTCAGCTCTGCTCTACATTACTTTAAACTATTCTAGACTACTCTGCTCTGCTCCGATCTTCTCTATCCTACTACTCTGCTCTACTCTGCTCTACTCTGCTCTACTCTGCTCTGCTTACACGTAGCTCTGCTCTGCTGCTTTTCTTTACTCTGGTCTGCCCTGCCCTGCTCTGCTTTACTCTTTTTTTAATTTACCCTACTCCTCTCTGCACTGCTAGGGTCTACTCGGCTCGGCTCTGCTTTGCTCAGCTCTGCTCTGTTTTGTCTGGTCTGCTTAGCTCTACTGCGTTTTGCTATGCTTTTCTCTGCTCAGCATGGCTTAGCTCAACTCAGCTCAGTTTAGCTCAGCTCAGCTAAGCTCAGCTTGGCTTAGCTCAGATTATCTCTGCTGTGCTGTGCTGTGCTTTGCTCTGTTCTTTTCTGCTCCCCGCTCTACTCTATTTTGCTTGGTCTCTGCTCTTCTCGTCTAAATGTTTGTATAAGCCTGCACAGGGGGCGACAGTCTAAGATAGTTCTGGTATGATTCACACAAGGGCACGTCTTATACACGAGATTATTTTACATCCCATTGACACGGTCTAATCCTTTAATATCCTTGAAGTTGAAAAAAGTGTGAGACGTTACAACAGGCTGTGTGAGAGAGCACTATATAATGATATTGCATTTCACTAATACCATATCTCTGCCGAATTTTCACCACATATTTGAAATTAGTTGAGATAATTTCGCCGGAAACGAGCATGTTACAGTTCCCGCTTGTGGAGAGAAAAAATGTCTGTAGTAACTAAGCATTGATTTTGGGTCGACTCGATGACAGCCAAAGTATTTTTCTCTCTCTACTTCTCTCTCTCTCTCTCTCTCTCTCTCTCTCTCTCTTTCTCTCTCTCACTTCCTAGCAGCATGCTGTGATGCCTCTCTCCAAAGAATCCGGCCATGCGGAGTGGGTTAGAGAGCCGGGGAAGAGGTCCGAACTGCAGATCCGCCTGAGATGTCGTGACTGTTCTTGGCGACCCCGCCCTCAATTAGAGCTATTGAAAGATAATCAGAGGCATTTGTCCCCAGAGGAAGGCCATGTGCTCTATCCATTTTCCCTCTCAATGACCCTCGTTGCGAAGGCTCTGCATGAAAAATGCTATGAAAGTTCGAGCTCACTCTGTTCTAATCGTTCGAATGTCATCCATCAACCGCCCATTATCTCCGTTTCCGTGTTGCAGGAGACATTTTACGCACTGCTTCATGAAACATGACGGCAGGGATGGCAAAATCTTTTCGAGGAAGATCCAAAGTTACAGCAAGGTTGCCTGGAAACATTTTTATTCTTCTGTACCGTGTTTTAGGTTATGAATGTATGAATATTGCAGTGGCTGCATGACTATGATAGTCTTCTTTTACTATTTTGTTCTGTCTGCTTATAAGAGTGTGGTGTCTCTC
>JAWQFJ010031227.1:17500-32957 GCA_034096865.1 Theodoxus fluviatilis
TCAATGAGATTGACAGATAATGAAAACCAGTGCACATCCTATGCTTAAACTCTTGGCAGGACTTGCATTACGTTGGGTCACATTATATGCACTGAGCTATCACCCGACAGTAATCCGTTCAGCAGTCCTAAAACAAAGCAAAACGAACAACAGGCCCGGATTTGACTCGTGAATCGTTAAACTGCTTGAAGCTCAAGTCTAGATTTACATTTGCGCGTGAATGTTTGTCTTTGGATAAAAAAAAATAGGAATTATTTTGCGTCTTAAGTGCAGTCCGGATAAGCCAAACCCCTGGGGAGGGGGTGGGGGTGGGGGGGGGGGGGGGGGGCAACACACAGGTTCGTGTTATCCGAGGTTCGGATAAGACGAATTTTCCAACCTCGACTTCTTGTTATCCGAGGTATTGACAAACAAACTTTATAACCAATATTTTGAGTATTCAAAAGTACGAAGAAGTTAAACCTTTCCCCTTTTTTCTATTTCTCTTTTTTCCCCCTTTTTTTTTTGGGGGGGTGTCTTTTTTAAGAAGTTGAACTTATCCGAAATGGAGACTTATTCGCTAGTCTGGATACTGTGAAGTATCTTGAAGACATTGCAAGATTACATACATGACTGCCTCTCACACCCGCACAAATTGCAATAATGAAGAACTATTGTTTCCAAGTGATTCATAAAGGCCTGATTTGGTGCCATCCCTCTAACGAGGATGCCAATGCAAGATCAAAACCAATGACAATCAGTTTACCGAGACACAAAGACACAAAGACAAAAATCAAGCCGTAGATTGAGATGGAACACCTGCAAGAGCGGCCGTGCCAGACACGAGCGGCCATGACAGACAATTAATTTCTGTCAGCAGACATCAGAGAGCCATTCACAGGTTGACCTGCTGCTGAATTCAGGACCTCTCAGACCTCTGCAGCCACCGGAAGGCAGCCGTTGGCAGCTGGGAGCGTTGTGGTGAAGCCACCTTGACTTTATTTTCATGTTGGTTTTTATTCTCGGGGAATGTATTATTCGAGGAGCTGAAGAAAGCTCCCAGGTTTCCGACGTTTCGTGTAACCTGAGGATAACATTCACAGGGGACCGAAAAACACTTTGCGTTATCCGAGGTTCCGCCTTATTCGAGGTTTGCGTTTTCAGAAACAGAAAAACGCTTCGCGTTATCCGATGTTTCGTCCTATCCGAATTCGTGTCAAGCGAGTTAAATTTGTTGAAATAAAGAGCGCAGCTGGCCAGGGACAGAATCATTTCGGCGCATCCGAAAATTCGTGTTGAGCGAGTTCGTGTTAAGTGGGTTGCACTGTATGTTGAACCTAGATTTCTATATATCAGTCCTTATATTGCTTGTCAGACTGGCAAAGGACTGTCCAAACATGTTGTCCCGCTGTTAAACACTTCATTCTTTTACTTCCCCATGGTACCTTGTATGTGGTTTTTATTCGTCTGTGGGAATCGCATCCTTTAGCTTTTAGTCCTAGTCATGAAGATGAATAATTCAGTCTATTCCGATTGAAACATTACCTAACGGCAGTGTACAGAACGCATAATGTGTCGAGTGCTGAGCACACTGGGATACCCAACAACAAACTCATGTACTGTGTGAATGAACAAATAAAAAGTATGTGATGACTAAAGTTGATTCTTTTCCCTTCGTCTGACAGACTGTACAGGCAGTATAGTAGCTGGCATGAAGGCAGATCACATAAATCACATATATTCATGTTACTACACTTGGACCTAGTCCCTCAAGACACTTCGTAAAATAAAATTACCATCATAACAACGGCAATATATATGCTAGACCGTGGTTCCTCAAGAACAACCTGACACTGTCCTGTAAAATGTCGTTGATCAAATATTCAAAAACCTATATTGAAAAAAAGGATTTGTTCGTTCAAAGAGTATTTTTATATTATAAACACCCAATTATCAAAAGGCAGCCCCCACGTGATGTCACCCTGCAACCAAGTTTGGTACACATCTTTTGCCGCCCGATTCTCCCATCTTCACTTCCAAAGAACTTTCGGGGCCTGCTCCCGGAGCTTTGGTGTGGGAAGTTCCAAGAGGCATGTGCAGGCGGGTCCCCGGCACTCCTTAGCAGCGCGTTGCTCACGCTAGGAAGTTTTCGAGACCTTGCGAGGAATACACCGAAGTCAACATGATTAAAACAGATATGAATTTAGTCAAATGTTTCACACATGTTGAAACCGGCCTATTATTTGCCAACTAGGTAGGCTAAAGAGGGGGGTGGAAAACACCCGAAGCGCCGGGTTTGAACCAAGTTATGATAAAATGACAAAGGTCGATGACAGCTGGTCCGAATAATTGTATTGTTTCGTAAAAAGAGCGTGACCCTGAAGGGGGCAATTTGAGTGCGTCGTGCTTAAGCTCGGCGTTGACTAGGCTTTGGTTGGTGTAGAGTTTGTTGTCTCGCTGGCGAGGGCTCGTCCTCTAAAGATGGTGGGCGAGTACCGAGCCTGCTTCGTTAAGGGCGTTTGTTTTGGCGTGGCTAGCTTTCGGAGACTGGCTCCTTTTTCTGGCCAAGTGGGGAAGGATTGGATGGCTGTCGACATTTAACTGTAAATCTGAAAATCAGTTCACTGCCGACTGCACCTGCACGGGTAAAGAATAGGGTTTGAGAAGTTTGTACTCGTTAATAGGGAAAGGAACGGAATGCACGTGTAGGGGGAAACTTGTTCATTCATAGTGGGCCATGAAACTAAGGTCCCTGTTTAAGCCCGGCATCATGAGTTTTGAACTTCCTGATGATCTTCTGTTCAGCCATTCGACGCTGCTGGAGGTCCTGCAACCCGGCCCCTGAGCACGCTCACGAGCGCGTCTGAGGTCGAGTGATCAGGGAGGCTGAAATGTTGACCCACAGGTAGGGGAGATCGGTTCCTGACAGTGACTCGGTGCCTGTTCATGCGCTGTTGGAGTTGTTTGCTCGTCTCTCCGATTTACCATGCGTCTTGACACCCTCTGCGTTATCACATGAGGTAGACCACGTGGCTGGAGTTAAAGGACTGTTCGCCCCTGATGTGATGGACGACGTGGTCTCTCATGATAGTTGTCTCCGTGCAGAGAATGGCACAGGTCGAGCACCGTGAACGGTTGCAGGATCGCAGGCTTTCTCCGCCCATGGTTTCGAGGTCAGAAAACCTGCTGCGACCCAGTTGGCGTTTTAAATTGGGAGGTTGTAGGAAGGCCAGTATCGGTGGTGTCGGCAACATTTGAGAGAGTTCGTCTTCACTGGTGAGATGCTGGAGGTTCCCGAGTCCACGTCGCAGTTTCGCACCTGGAAAGTACTGGGCCACAAACGGGACTCTGCTGGTTCCGGTATGTGTCTGTCTCAACGGACGAGAAGGTCTGCGCGCCTCTTGGTTTGCGCCCTACAAAACTGCCTGCGAATCGAGTCGTTTTGTTAGTCGGTACAGAGGAGAGCTTTTTCCAGGTCTTGGAGATGCCTGTCCCGATCCCTGGGTCTGAGCAAATACGGTTAATATCTAAGGCTTGTCCGCATGGGATGGCTTCCTTTACGTGCCTCGGATAGAAGCTGGAGTGCAGCATATGAATGGTGTCTGTTGGTTTCTGGCACAAGGAGGTAACTAGATCAGTTACTCACGGAGACCCGAGTGTCGAGAAAAGTGACAGAAATCCATCGTTAGTCGGGTGATGGGTCTGGAATTGTTTATGGCACAGTGGAGTTCTTCCAGTGCTTGTTTATAATGCCTCCAGATCAAGAAAATATTGCCGATATAGCAGGTGTAGAAGCTGGGTCGCAGGATCTGCATCGCAAAAAAGTCCTCCTCAAACTTGTGCATAGTCAAATTCGCATATTGCAAAGCGAACCTGGTTTCCATGGCCGTGCTGTGACTCTGGAGGTGTTTCCCGTTGCCAAAGACGACGGCGTTGTGCTCTGGAATGAAGCGGACCAACGCTAGGATCGAGTCAGGAACTCGTGCAGTACAGAGGCGGTGGCCGCGATGCGGTCGTCGTGAGGTATGCTGGTAAACAATGCTGTGACGTCCATAGTCACCAGAACTGCACCTGGCGGGACCTGCCCCTGCTGTATCAGTTTGTTAAGGAAGTCTGTCGTGACCCTGCAGAAGCTGGGCGTTTCTTGCACGAAGGGTTTGAGGGTTTTCTCCACGCAGCCCGACACTTCCTGGCAAAGTGTTCCTCTTCCTGACACGATGGGGCGACCGGGGGTGTTCTCTGCTAGGTAGGCTGAGGAACGCGCTCAAGGGGGTCTTGCCTTATGACGTCATCACTCGAATTCGAATTCCTCAATGCGTCATTGCATTTTTTATTTCCAGTAGCATCGCCCATGCGTTAACTTTGTCTTTCTGTCCGTGACGCGGGCGCCTGGCAGCTGCTGGTGTCTAGGCAGGCTGGGACGGCGTTATTCACCACTGGACATTTCAAGCCATCTGAGAGACCAGGCCTTGTTCTGAGACAATTTCCGGGGCGGAGAGAGAAGAACCATTGATTCGGTGCCGTGCGCCCTTCCAGCAGCGGTCGTCCTGGTCTCCGTCCCTCCAGTTGCCAGGGTTGAAATGGCAAACTCTACAGCAGGGTGGAACGGTAGTGGATGGACACGTGTCTCCACTGTGTGTGTGCGTGCGTGCGTGCGTGCGTGCGTGCATGTTTGTGTTTGTGTTTGTGTTTATGTGCGTGCGTGTTTGTGTGCGTGCGTGCGCGTGTGTGATGTGTCTGCGTGCGCGTGTGCGTGCGCGTGTGTGCGCGTGTGTGCGTTTATGTTTGTGTGTGTGTGTGTATGTACGTGTGTACCGTAAAATAGTGTGTGCGTGCACGCGTGCGCGTCTTTGTGTGTGTGTGTGTGTGTGTTTGTATGCGTGTGCATCTGTGTTTGTGTGAGCGCGCCTGTGCGTGAGTCTGTGTCTCTGTGTAAATGTGGAAAGAGATATCCTGGGTGGGTGGGGGAGAGGGGGTCGAGTACCATATGATAGTGCTTTATTGGTCTGAAAAATTCATCGCATTGTAAAAGAAAAGCTGGAAAGAAGGGCGGAAAGATGAAAAACTCGCCACGTATAGTGTAAAAATTGAGTTGTTTTTAAAACAAAAACTTTGTTCAAAACGTGATAAACTGGTCAGTGAAAAATGGAAAGTAGACGAAGTGAAACAAATCACACAGAAAACAGCAGAAAGTTCAAAATCAGTGTAATCACTATAGCATCTGGAAAAAAACTTAGCAGGTTGCCGAGAAGCCAACAAACATCGAAACTGATCCAGAAAAAATTTGCTCCACCTTTGATATGGCTGACTGACGGACATGGCAATTGTTAGAGCTGTTGTTGCTGCTGCTGCCACTTTTCCGCAAACTTTTATTTTTCTCGTTTTGTCGACAGCTAACTGTCACTACAGAGAAATGGTTTGTGTTTTTATGTCGTGTTCTGCAAGTCGTTGTACCTATATGTCTGCATCTGACCGCATATCTAGTGTCTTAGCTTGTGCATCCGTTTCTGTGAGTACATCTATATGCGCTCGCGCGCGCGCTTATATGTGTGTGCGCGCATTTGTTTCTCTTTCTCTCTCTCTCTCTCTCAGCTAGTGATGGTGATAAACTCTAGTTGTCCAGTAACAGAAAGGGAAATGTTTACTTTCTTACAATTATATGTTACTGTTTGTGATTTGTAACGGGCCGTAGCTTCCTCCAATAAATCAGTTGTTGTTGTTATCTCACTCTCTCTCTCTCTGTCTCTCTCTGTCTGTCTCTCTCTGTCTCTTTTTCTCTCTGTCTCTCTCTCTCAATCTCTTTCTCTCTCTCAATTTCTCTCTCTCTCTGTCTCTCTCTCTGTCTCTCTCTCTGTCTGTCTGTATGTCTGTCTGTCTGTATGTCTGTCTGTCTGTCTGTCTGTCTGTCTGTCTGTCTGTCTGTCTGTCTGTCTGTCTGTCTGTCTGTCTGTCTCTCTCTCTCTCTCTCTCTCTCTCTCTCTCTCTCTCTCTCTCTCTCTCTCTCTCGCCGCCTGTTGTTTTCCACCTATCTGCCTCCACAACCTCTCATTCCCATCTGTCAGGTCAGCGTACGGCGCAGACGTGGTCTGGCTAAGTCAACGGTCTTTTAGCGACTTCCGATGTGGGGACAACTCACGTGATCTATGACTTCCGGGCCTCCACCGTCTTTGCACAAGGGAGCCAACCCCATCCCTTCTCAAGGCAGGGAAATTACTACAGACGTGTTGCTAACAGAAACAATGCGTGTTCAGTCGTATCGTTCCTGCAATAGAATCGGCGACAGCTGCATTACTTGGCAATTATACATGTATCTACTTCTTTTCAGTCGATTAGATGTCGTGTTACCCAGTGATGCAAAATCGTGTGGCACTTAATGCATTTGAAGAAATGATCTAATGTGGATGAATGAGGATGTTAGTACTGACATGATAATAGTGGCCATGTAAAAAAGAAAGAGAGAGAGAGAGAGAGAGAGAGAGAGAGAGCGAGAGAGAGACTCACACACACATACACATTTTCACACTCACATAAGATGAGTCCGGGGAGAGGAGTTGCAGTACATGGTGGAGTTGGAGTATGTGGTGGAGGAAGTGGACGTTGATAGAGGAGGAGGAGCAGGAACAGAAAGAGGAGGAGCAGAAAGAAGAAGAAAAAAGAGGAGGAGGAGCAGAAAGAGGAGGAGGTAGAGGTAGAGGAGGAGGAGCAGAAAGAGGAGCAGGAGGAAGAGGAAGAAAAGGAAAAGAAGAAGGAAGACAAGGAAGAAGAAGAAGACAAAGAAGAGGGATAAGAAGAGGACAAAGAAGAGGACGATGAAGATGCAGAAGATTTAGAAGGAGGAAGAAGATATAGAAGGAGGAAGAGGAGGAAGAAGAAGAAGGAGGAAGAAGAAGAAGGAGGAGAAGGAAGAAGGAAGAAAAAGGAAGAAGGAGGAGGAGGAAAGAGGAGAAGGGAGGAGGAAGACGGAGGAAGACGGAGGAAGGAGGAAGGAGGGAGGAGGAAGAGGAGGAGGAGGAGGAGGAGGAGGAGGAAGAGGAGGAGGAGAGGAGGAGAAGGAGGAGGAGGAGGAGGATGCGGAGGAGGAGGATAGAGGAGGAGGAGGAAGACGAGGAGGAGGAGGAGGAGGAGGAGGAGGAGGAGGAGGAGGAGGAGGAGGAGGAGGAGGAGGAGGAGGAGGAGGAGTAGGAGGAGGAGGAGGAGGAGAAGGAGGAGGAGGAGGAGAATGCGGAGGAGGAGGAGGAGGAGGAGGAGGAGGAGGAGGAGGAGGAGGAGGAGGAAAGAAGAGGAGGAGGAGGAGGAGGAGGAGGAGGAGGAGGAGGAGGAGGAGGAGGAGGAGGAGGAGGAGGAGGAGGAGAAGGAGGAGGAAAGAAGAGGAGGAGGAGGAGGAGGAGGAGGAGGAGGAGGAGGAGGAGGAGGAGGAGGAGGAGGAGGAGGAGGAGGAGGAGGAAGGGAAGGAGAGGAGAGGAGGAGGAGGAGGAAAGAAAGAGGAGGAGGAGGAGGAGGAGGAGGAGGAAAGACGAGGAGGAGGAGGAGGAGGAGGAGGAGGAGGAGGGCCGAGGAGGAGGAGGAGGAGGAGGAGGAGGAGGAGGAGGAGGAGGAAAGACGAGGAGGAGGAGGAGGAGGAAGACGAGAGGAGGAGGAGGAGGAGGAGGAGAAGAGGAGGAGGAGGAGCAGGAGGAAAGACGAGGAGGAGGAGGAGGAGGAGGAAAGACGAGGAGGAGGAGGAGGAGGAGGAGGAAGACGAGGAGGAGGAGGAGGAGGAGGAGGAGGGAGGAGGAGGAGGAGGAGGAGGAGGAAAGACGAGGAGGAGGAAAGACGAGGAGGAGGAGGAGGAAAGACGAGGAGGAGGAGGAGGAGGAAAGACGAGGAGGAGGAGGAGGAGGAGGAGGAGGAGGAGGAGGAGGAGGAGGAGGAGGAGGAGGAGGAGGAGGAGGAGGAGGAGGAAAGACGAGGAGGAGGAGGAGGAGGAGGAGGAGGAGGAGGAGGAGGAGGAGGAGGAGGAGGAGGAGGAGGGGGAGGAGGAGGAGGAGGAGGAGGAGGAGGAGGAGGAGGAGGAGGAGGAGGAGGAGGAGGAGGAGGAGGAGGAGGAGGAGGAGGAGGAGGATGGGGGGGAGGAGGAGGAGGAGGAGGAGGAGGAGGAGGAGGAGGAGGAGGAGGAGGAGGAGGAGGAGGAGGAGGAGGAGGAGGAGGAGGAGGAGGAGGAGGAGGAGGAGGAGGAGGAGGAGGAGGAAGGAGGAGGAGGAGGAAGGAAGAGGAGGAAGAAGAAGAAGAGAAAGAAAAAGAAGAAAAAGAAAAAGACCGTCGAAAAAAAGACAAAGTTTTTTCATAGCACAAACTGTCCGGCGGGGACGTGCTGCTTAAAGTCCGTACGTGCAAATTTCGCATTCAGGTTAACTTATTGAATTCGTTTTTGTTAGTCTCTCCTAACACATAGGTACCATACTTTATGCAATTCTTTTGCATATCAGCATCTGTCAGACATATACATATCTTTCCTGTCTTTAAAAACTTTTCAAACATATTCCTGTATGTAAGGAACATTCTACAAGTGTTTTCCTGACATACAGGGAGCACGAGAAGCATAACTGTTTCTGAACATCATGCGGTGAGCGGAATCTCACAGACATAGTGGTCATGAATCGGCGCCTGCCCGGCATAACAGAATGCAGGCTACTGCATCAGCTCCTATCCCTAGTTTTAACATTAAACCCATATTTGTCCCGTCCCGTGGGACGGAACCACGGCACTGCGCCTTGCACATCGCTCTACTTGCTGCAACCCTGTGTCAAAAAAATGTCTGTGCACATAATTATGTCTTTGCGTGAATGATAATACTTGGTGAACATCTACGATGCACCTATCCCTTTGTGGGACTGTGTTAGCTTTGGCTCAATGTCTACGACGTGCCAGATGCAAAAGCAAAAGAGTTTACCGGAATTTTCCTTTCCTTTCATCGTGTCTAAAATATCCTTCCCCTTACTTAAAGTTTCATAACTTGTCAACGCCCGAGGCCTATCCTTCAACGATTTCGAAGATACGCCGTCATTAATTCAATGGTCATTCCCAAGCATATTGCCTCCTGTCTACTTCTGCAATGCATGCCATTCCTCATGGTCAGCAACACTGTAAATCAACGCTCGGGTGTTTCATCTCAGCCGCAGAGTTTGACTGCTCTGATGGCGCTCGGCATCAAAGATAAATGAAGAAGACAAGCTAGAGCTGCCGGAGTGCTCGCCTGCCCATCTTACTACATATTTACTCCACTTTCATCTGCTCTTGGATCGGTCAGGGATTACCTCCGGGGTTGCTGACGTTCCTGCTTGCTTTACACATGGAAGCTCGGTGTGGAGATGACGGCTCGGTGTAGAGATGGACGGTCGGCGTAGACATGGACACGTACTCTCGCTGCAGAATGCACACCCGACAACAGTGGAAACTTTGGCTGTCGATTTCAGGTACTGTGATTCAGCTCTGGTTGAAATTGAAGATGGCGTAGATCAGTGGTACTGCGCAGGTGGTAGTTTGAGGTCATGACGATGAAGAGGATGGCCAGGTGAGTTGCATGCGTATCTCTGAAAGTAGTGAGTGTATGTGTGAGCTGGGATGGGAATGAGAAATACGAGAATGTCTGTGTACGCATGTGTGTGTATGTGTGTGTGTGTGTGTGTGTGTGTGTGTGTGTGTGTACGCATGTGTGTGTATGTGTGTGTTCGTGCGTGCCTGGAGGAAGCGCGCAGAGAGAGAGAGAGAGAGAGAGAGAGAGAGAGAGAGAGAGAGAGAGAGAGAGAGAGAGAGAGAGAGAGAGAGAGAGAGAGAGAAGAGAGAGAGAGAGAGAAGAGAGAGAGAGAGAGACAGAGAGAGAGAGAGAGAGAGAGAGAGAGTTCTTTATTTCACCCAACAACCCATTCTATTGCAAAGGAAGACTACAAGTCAGACATAAATGTGTAGATACGAATAATCAAATTCGATATTACAAAACAACTATGCAGGCTACAAGACGTAGAGATATTGAAATTATGGACTTGAGGAATTTAGTCTCGATTACCCACTGAGAGAGAGAGAGAGAAAGAGAGAGGGAGAGAGAGAGAGAGAGAGAGAGAGAGAGAGAGAGAGAGAGAGAGAGAGAGAGAGAGACTGTGCTAGTAAGCTTTTGCAGATGATTATATGTGGGTGTGCGCATTCGTGCCGTGTGTGTGTGTGTGTGTGTGTGTTCGTCCGTCAGTGTCCGTGTGTGTGTGTGTTTGTATGTATGTGTGTATGTGTGTGCGCGCACGTGCATGCGTGCGTGTGTTCGTGTGTATGCGGGTATGTGTTTGCGTGCGTGCGTGCGTACGTGCGTGCGCGCGCGAGTGTGTGCCTGCGTATGTGCGTGTGTGTGTATGCGTGCGTGCGTGTGTGTGTGTGTGTATGTGTGTCTGTGAATGCGTACATGCGTGCGTGTGTGTGTGTACATGGTTGTGTGTATGTGTATGTGTGTACGTGCGTGTGCGCGCGGGTGCATGCGTGCGTGTATTCGTGTGTATGCGTGTATGTGCGTGCGTGCGTGCGTGCGTACGTGCGTGCGTGCTCGCGCGTGTGTGCCTGCGTATGTGCGTGCGTGTGCGTGCGTCCGTGTATGTGTATGTGTGCCTGTGCGTGCGTGCGTGTGTTTATGCGTGTGTGTGCGTGCATGCGTACATGCGTGCGTGTACATGGTTGAGTGTGTATATATGTGTGTACGTGCGTGTGTGTGTGTCCGTGTATATATGTGTGTGCATGCTTGTAAGCGAAGGAGTTGAAATGCATGTTACTTCGTATATGATCCCTGTTTTAGAGATTGATGATCTGACTCTATTAGGTACATAGGCACAGAGACAGGCTGTTCATGTATCAATGTCTTTCGCGGGCTGTACATGTATGCTGTTGCAATGATATAATAATATCATTCGAGCCACGTAAACTGTATAAGAATGTTCATTTCACATCACTGGGCAATTCGTGGCGCAAGGATAGTCTCTTTGTTCTCGCTGAGCAGCAAAGGCCCAGCTGCCAGGGTTTCCAGCTGATTTGGGAAGCCATCGAGCGGCTGCATCTGTGCGTTGCGCTATTTCAGTTTGATAAACATTGAATTCTGTCTGGATCAGTCTTGGAATTGGCATTACAACTTTCTTTACCAGTGCTTGTTTTCAACGGAGGTACTTTAAGCTCCAGACTTCCGCTCTTCCTCTCGAACTTTCCATTTTTGGAAAAACCTTTTAACATCTGCCCACGCCAAGGATATTCTGAGAAAGAGGCGCAATACTTAGACTTGGGAGGACTTTATATATATGACGAGAGCCCAAGACGGCCGTTCTATTATAGGCGCCTGGCCGTCTTGGAGTCTTCACTTACAAACTGGGGTTTTCTTTCTGGCCATCGTCATTCATACATTATTCATTCACCCACCTGTCACGTGGTCAAACAGCCCGGATGTTCGAATACGATTTACTTGCCGGAATGGCAAGAGAGCCCTTTGGCGTGTGTTGAGGCCTCATTCGAGACAAGAGGAAGACCCATACACATTTCTCACCAATTGTGGAAGTGCGAGCGGAGGTTGGATTAAGTGGCTTCGAATAATCATTTCACATGTGTGTGGCGGATGTGATCACGGATTCGGGGGGTGGGGGGGAAGAAATACGGGAATGGGGGTGGATGAGGATGGGGTTGGGGTGGTCTTTTTTCTCATTATTCATACCGACAAACATTTTGCAATTGGCTAGGGCAAATATTCTTCTTTCCTAATGCTATTAGATCATGGCTTGTGCTCATCCATGGTGATGGCATAATCTCTCAATATGTATAATCACGATAGCTGACTTGTATTAGAAAACATTGTGTATGAATGCATAAGAATGTAGTAAATACACACTCGCGTGCATAAGCATACATTTACATGCAAATGCGCACACTTGCGTACACAAAGCTACTGCTATGCATACATGTTTACATTATCCCTCCCTCCTTCCCCCCCTCCCTCCCTCCCTACCCTCTCTCTCTCTCTCTCTCTCTCTCTCTCTCTCTCTCTCTCTCTCTCTCTCTCTCTCTCTCTCTCTCTCAAATCAACACAATACCTGTGTATTCACCAAGCATACACCTACTTTCTTACTCACAGTTGACAACAAACACGCGCGCGCTAGAAGAGTATGCGCGAATGAATGAGCATACACTCTACACATTTGGCTTTCATACGCGCATTGCGCGCGCGCACACACGTTTATGCTTTCGTCTCCTACCTGCCCACACACCTGCGACTGAGGAAACATCATGCACAGGTCCATAGCGGATGTTCGGCGTTCCACGCGCAAGCACTGCCAGGGGAGATCGCAGATGACTAGCGGCCTTCAAAGCAGTCGACTGTCAGAACTTAACCAACCGAGCACAAATATCCGCTGCAGTGTTTGCCCACTCGAAATAAAAGCGCACACCTCTTTGAACCGCTTCCCGCAATATAATGTAGTGCCCCATCTCCCCCACTCCCCCTCATCATCGGAGGCTACATGATCTGCTCGCTTGTCCATTCATGCGTTGCGACTGCCATGTAACCTCGCGGAGTCCAGGGTAGTTCTGTAGGACAAACCTGAGAGGTAGAGAATTCCGAAACTGATGAGGACGTAATGTTGGAAGTTGGGGGTTTGGAGTTGCGAGGCGGGATGGATAGACAAAAGGGAAGTTTTTAGATTAGAAATAGTGAGTGTATGGGAGGGAAGGAAAGGAGAGGGGTGGAGGTGGAGGAGGGGGAAACTATGGAGGAGGGGGTTGGGTGGAGGGGGGTGGGGGTGGGGTGAAAGAGGGGCAGCGGGGGTGGGTGGGACTGTGGGCTTCGAGGAAGAAGAACAGTCGGGATTGGACGTTGGTGATGACAACCAACCATCGATCATTATCAATCTCTGTTCGATGAGTGTGAATGCCTTGGGCGCGGCGATCGAGCGATTACTTACCGCCTGCAAGTGGCCCTTAATGTGTTTTCTGTGTCTCGTATCGACGACCCAAAATTTCGCACGCAACTCTGGGTGTGTATAAAACATGAAGCTGCCGTGGAGAGGGAGCGTCCATTAGACATACACACAGGTCCGTGTTTTGGTGGCAACCTCAAGACAATGGCTGATTATGGTCCACGTGAACCCAGCCACAGCAAGCCCGTTCCCAGGGAGAGCTCAAATCACCAGGGGCGCCTAGTGGTGTGGGAAGGAAAAGAAAACTGTAGGGAGGAAGGAGGGTGGGGTTGGGGGCGGAGGATGGAAGGGGTTGGGGGGGGGGAGTGGAAGATGCATGGGAGAGAAAGACGTCGACGAATGGAGTGAGTAGCATTTTGAGACCGGGACTGGGTGAGTGGGTGGAATGAATGTATGCATGGAGCTTTCTGGCAGATTAGCCTGTGTAAGCTGTTTAATGAATGTATGCATGGAGCTTTCTGGCAGATTAGCCTGTGTAAGCTGTTTAATGAATGTATTCATGGAGCTTCCTGGCAGATCAGCCTGTGTAAGCTGTTTAATGAATGTATGCATGGAGCTTTCTGGCAGATTAGCCTGTGTAAGCTGTTTAATGAATGTATTCATGGAGCTTCCTGGCAGATTAGCCTGTGTAAGCTGTTTAATGAATGTATGCATGGAGCTTCCTGGCAGATTAGCCTGTGTAAGCTGTTTAATGAATGTATGCATGGAGGTTTCTGGCAGATTAGCCTGTGTAAGCTGTTTAATGAATGTATGCATGGAGGTTTCTGGCAGATTAGCCTGTGTAAGCTGTTTAATGAATGTATTCATGGAGCTTCCTGGCAGATTAGCCTGTGTAAGCTGTTTAATGAATGCCGGTGGCTGCTGAATATAAAGAGCAAGTCAAGTCTCGAGTTCCTTATTTGTTCTCCGTTTACGAATCGCGAGAGGAGACGAGATGGATGTATTCTTATCCTCAACCCACACGGGTGAGTGGATGGAAGGAAATGGATGGATGGAATAATGTATGAAAGGAAGGAAGGAAGGAAGGATGACTGGACGGATGGCTGGACGAATGTATGGATGGACGGATGAATGGATGGCCGTTGACGCTTTTTTCGGCCTATCTGTCTTTGTAGACTGTGGAGGGCCATTAAAAACCATTGAAACCAGTGGCGTGAGTAAGAATATACAAGTCCAATCAAAAGACTCCACCTCGAGACCAGGCGTCTCACAAAGGGAGACGCGCTCTTTTTCTAGTTAACCTCTACCCATTGGGGTGAGGTCAACCAGGAGACATCCGCCCACCTTGGCAGCAAATCCATCGAGTTCGTCATTGTGTACGTCCCTCACGGAGGTTGTGGGTGGGGTCAGACTGAATAAATCAATGAATGAATGAATGAGTTAATGAATGGATGACTGAATTAATGAGGTTTCACGACCTGCCTTTTGTATGATTTGTATGGCCTTTGATGACGAAATAACTGAAACTGAGTAAAGAGCAAATCAAGTAACGATTACCCTAGTTATTCGCCTTGTGTGTATCCCGCCCAGAGTCGCGGGTGGTCTATTCTCACCCCCAACCCACAGAGGGGTGGGTGTGGGTCACCAATGGATGATGGCCGATGGGGACTTCCGGTAGTTAGGAGGTATGAACAGCACATATGTAGGAGTGTGTGTGTGTGTGTGTGTGTGTGTGTGCGTGCGTGTGCGTACGTGTACGTGCGTGTATGTATGTTTGTGTTTGTGTCACTGTGTGTGCGCGCGCGCGCGTGTGTGTGTATGAGTGTGCGTGCGTGTACCTGCGTCTCTGTATGATTGTGTTTTTGTCACTGTGTGTGCGCGTTGCGCGACGCGGACGTCGACATTGGGCTTGTGATCATCTTGAAGCGTGAGGTCTCGCGCTTGACTCAAGCACATCACTTTTCACAGTCTCCGCACCTGATCTTTGTGACATGTGTCTTGTTATTATGCAGCAGCATCTGGTTTACTTCAGCACAGCGCACTAACTGTCGTAGTTTTCCCCACTGCACACCTCTTCCCAACAATCAGCTACGAACACAGCGGCAGTGACGTCACAACAGCTCTCTGCCATGCTTGCCCAGAACTCTTCAGTGGCGAAGCTAGACTTGGTGATGACCAGAGCCGAATCTTGTTCCAACTTCAGCGCACACCCTGTGTGGCTGCGGAAAAAGTCGGGACTGAGGCACTCTTCTCTCAAGTTTCGGTACTGAGCACTTCCATCTGCCGTGGATCCAAATCGTGCGGGATTTCTGTCTGCAACGATTGGGCAGTGATGGTGGGGTATTTTGGTAGGAGAATGAATGCATGCATGCGTGAATGAATGAATGAATGAATGGATGGATGGTTGGATGGACGGGTGAATGGATGGATGGATAGATGGATAGATGGATAGATGAATGAATGAATGAATAAATGAATAAATAAATGAATGTGCTTCGTTAAACAAGGGTAATAAATTAGGGAGAGATGATCTATCATACATTTTGCTCTTGAACGCACTAATTCACAAA
>JAWQFJ010031228.1:0-7500 GCA_034096865.1 Theodoxus fluviatilis
GCGAGAGAAAACGCAAGCTCACAGGACCGGAATTATTTAATACCAACTGTTCTCAAAGTGCATATTCGATAAGCAGTCGGTCGTCTTGATACCACAAAATTCCAGCATTTTGTTTTTATTTGGAACAACCATTCATTTCTTTTTTTCATCAGCGCTCAGTTTTTACATGCGTCTAGACGTCAAATAACTTGGCTCTACTTTATTGTTCCGACGCGTTCTCGACGTGACAGAAGTTACAAATTCGTTTTCTTCCCGACTAGCAGAGTAATCTCGTTCCTCGGCACATGCCAGCACGACCCGATAATGTTGTTACCATGACACGCTGTATTCTTTCTACATGTATAGCTTTCCAGACAAGTTAATTTCATCCTCGCACATTGAAGTTGTAGCCTCTGGCTTCACCCGTACACTGATGAAGCGCTTCGCATTGCTCGTATTGTATGTGTTTCTTTTATGCATTTGCAGATGCAAGACTGTATCAGAGACCTGAATACGATTATTTCACTGCCTGATCCCTCTCCAGTAACCCCAACCAAATCTTGCAGATTCTAGATAGCCCGAGCTTGTGTGTACACAAGTAAACATGAAACATACGGCCGGAGCCGGTCGATGCCCCCTCATCAGCTGAATGTCCTGGCTCTGGACTTTCGGGACCTGCTCCAGTAGCTCAGTCAAGGGCGACTTCAAGCAACCAAAGAGGTTACCAGGGGCACCGGGACAGGGTCAGATCACTCAAATCCAACCGTGCGTTCAAATCACTCTAGAAGATCCAATCCAACAGACTGGTAGCCAAACGCCATATGCACCCCAAGAAACATCACGACACACAGCGACCAGTCAGACCACACAAAAAATCAACTCCTAGTACTCACTCTTCATATTGATCATCTAAATTCCTCCACATTTATTCTCGTTATTTCGTAGCAAATCAATCGCTGAAGAAAGTGCTGCGCATGTAAAAGATTTATGTTCAAAATGTCGGAAATAGTTGTTTGAAAGACACCTAAATATTCAACTCTCACTCATTGTTTCCAAAATGCCCTGAGGAATATGAGAATATAAGTAACCATTTGATCCCTTTTCTTGTTTTTTTTCTCTGATTGCAGAGATAGAAAGCAAAGTAGTTTGGGATTTTGACAAATACGTGTAGTTTTCATTATTCCCTCGGTAGTGATTAACACGACAACGACCATCTCTGATCAACCTGCCATAGAATTTCTACTTTTGACAGTGGACATAATTCTCTAGAGTTGTTATTTGCATTATCACTCAAACGTTAGTATTTACTTTGTCAAAAGTGTCAAAGAAATAGCATAGTTGATTCAGGAGTCTCTCAGGGGTCCGGCCATCTTGGTCTTTAAAGCGGTTAAGTTTGGCGGAAGTTAGGGAGAAGCGTTCTTTGACGACCCTTACAAGCCCAATTTGTAAGCTTCGAACGCTGGTCACAACAGCGTTGATGAAGGACTATCGTGGCGAATAAGAAGTGAGGACGTTACCGGTCCAACACAATGACCGTGGCAGTAGCGATGACCCCTTCCTATTAGTGCACGAGGAGAGGCGCTCTTTAAGTGCTTTCACAGCTGCCATTAAGGTGCTCTTTGGAAGCAGGAAGCCATCTCGGGAGCTGCACCTTTTGCCTGGTCGCTTCAGACTATGATCATGAAAGCGTCTTGGTGCTGAAATGCCACGTCCCGGCTGTGGGGAAAAGGGGACTTAAAAACCAGTTTCATGACTTCTTAGCTGTCACAGCTTAGACGAACAGCATCATTTCCCGTTTGAAGACTCACCAGCACAGCAGAAAAGTCCAGACTCCCGGCTACAGAAGTACGACTTTTTAAGGCAGATGCCTCAGCTAACTTTACTTTTTTGTTTTTCAGAAAAAAGTTGATCCGCTTGTTGAAAAGCACGACATTGTTATCCTATGATGAATCATAACTCATCTGAACCTACTGCGCTTGGTATTTTGTGTACTACTGAAAGAGTGTTTCTTAAACTTCATTTTCTAGCTTTGTTTAATAGTGATTTTTGCAGTGAGCACAGACTCCAAACATTGCATGGCGTATCGGTTACGTTTTTATTCCACGAGTGAACTTCATTAGAGGATGAAATCTCTTCATGGCATTTCCTTCAAATATGATGGGGGTTTTGCTCTTGAAGATAATGAGGTTGGCCATCAAGTTGCAAAAGGCCATAGGGTTATTATCCTTTTTATCGAGTTTCCGACGTGTTAACTCGGCAATTTCTGTATTCACCGAAGAAATATGATTCAGCCTGAGGTCCTTTTCTTCCTTCTTGACACGTCGACTTGACATGATGCGAGGCCACGGAAAAAAACTTTAGACATCCGGTTTTTAAAAATATGCAATTTCGAAAGTTATCTGAAGCACGAGAAAGTTCGGTCAGCAAAGTGAGTAGGCCGAGCACCGGGGAAAACGACTTATAGGTGATCAAAAACCTCCTGGACGTTCATAGAGATGGGTCTGTCGAGCAGGAGACTTCCCAGGACAGACAAGCTGTCGCCCTCTTTGCAAATTCCATGCGGCTCTTGGAAACTTTGTGGCACATCAGGTCGGCAACAGGAGACCCAGAGGCAGTTTTCCGCTTAAATGGCCAGACTTGTTAGCGTTGCATAACGGGGAAAACCTGGCAGCATTTATCTCTTCCGTCATGTCCAATGCTTTTAATTCTGGCTCATCCGTCCGGTGAGTCACAGCCCCTCAGCATCATCCAACTGGAATAGCTTGGACAGTCAATACAGATGATTGCAGAAGCCAGTTGCCACGCGACTATTGTGATTGTTTGAGTTAGAGGATATTATTGCTTCGAGTACGAAAATGGAAGCCTGGAATGATATATGTCCTCCTTCATTTCGAGGTCGGTTTATCCCTTGAATGAGCGCCACTATTGAGAATGATAGATCAGTTTCCGAGTGGTGTATTTAGGAAACTGGGCGCCTGCCCGCTGCACCATTGCCATGGAAAATTAACGGTCCTGACACAAGCTATGACTTCTCTTTGGACACAAGCCGTCGAGTAATGTCTTCTCGGATGAGAAGGATGAGTGGTTTGTGTGTCATCTAACACAGAAATAAAGTTTTCCTCTGGAGAGCTGCCTAGTTACCATGATGATGTTCTGTATCATTGTTCAAATCCCCATTAACCACATCGTAAATCAACCTCAGTGTAGAACCTGAAGCACGTTATTCTTTACTACTGCTTGCAAACTACTGCCAGAGATGAAAGACGCTTGATCTGTGGAAGGATTCTATAGTGAAATCTACACAGTACCAGTGTGCCATAATTTCATTATGATGGAAACACCATTACACGACGTGAATGCCTGTTTCCGACATTTCTGCACATATGTTGACTTGGACAACGTTGACTGAGAATATTGAAAGTGAAGCCTAGGGAAACGCACAGTTCTGCAGCAACTTTATGAGAAATTGTATTGGAAGGGTTGGGTGGGGGGTGGGGTTGGTAATGATGACGTTGCTTTGACAATTAGAAGGTGGCTTTACTTTAAACATCATGCTCAAAGTTTATGCACATAAAGGTATCATCAAAAAGAAAATCGAACAAGAAGGGCAAAGCCCATACGACTCACATGCTTGACCTTGACCTTTATATGACCTTGACCTTCAGGTGACCTTCAAGGTCAAGGTCAAACAACTAAACCTACCAATGACATCATACACGAAGAAATGCTTTACACATTTTCCCTACCAAAATACATGTGACCTTGACCCAAGGTCAAGGTCATCCAAGGTCATGCAACACAAAGCTGTTAATTCAAGACATAGGAAGCACAATGGTGCTTATTGGCACTTTCTACCATGAGATATAGTCACTTTTAGTGGTTCACTACCCCATTTTGGTCACATTTCATAAGGGTCAAAGTGACCTTGACCTTGATGATATGTGACCAAATGTGTCTCATGATGAAAGTATAACATGTGCCCCACATAATTATTAAGTTTGAAACAGTTATCTTCCATAGTTCAGGGTCAAGGTCACTTCAAAATATGTATACAATCCAACTTTGAAGAGCTACTGTGACCTTGACCTTGAAGCAAGGTCAACCAAACTGGTATCAAAAGATAGGGCTTGCTTTGACCTATATACCACTTGTAGCTAAGGTCGCCATTCTCAATAACCTGGGAGAAAATTGGGAAAATGTGAAAAATGACTGTTTTTGAGACCACATTTATGGCTCCTGTGACCTTGACCTTGAAGCAAGGTCAAGTCACTATGTATATTTTTTGAGGCCTTGTCATCATACACCATCATGCCACATTTGGTGTTGATAGACTTAATAGTCTCCGAGAAAAATCCAACGTTTAAGTTTTTTACGGACGCCCGCCCGGACGGACGGACGGACGGACGGACGGACGGACGGACGGACGGACGGACGGACGACACGGCTCAGTACATAGACTCACTTTTGCTTCGCATGTGAGTCAAAAATGAGTTATCAAATATTATAAGTAGTGGAAGTGAAATGTATGTCTTCACAAGTTTATCTCAGAGTGCGTATCACTTGTTAACTATTTTTAATGAACAAACGTTTTTCTGAATGTGTAGCAATTTGTTTTAATGTAACAAATTCTATAGGAAGAAACGTTCGTGTCGTTTTTTAGCTTGAATTCGTCGAACTCGCGTCTAAGAAACGAAATTATGAAAGTTTGCAAGTACCCTCAAGAATGCCGACGTCTCTTTCTCCACGAGGTTGCTCCATGATAAACTTTGAAATAAAATGGCAAGATGAAACATACAAGCATATAGTATTATCAGCATGGACAAAAAGTGAACTTGTGAAATGAATCGGAGGAAAGGCACCGGCCATTACAAGTATTAATCAGTGTGTTCAACATCATTGCTGTAGGGATTGTGTCAATAACATTTTGTCTTTCACCGGTAACCATATTCGCTTTGTATATCAACGTAGGTGTTTTCAGAAGCAGCACGTGTCTCTGAACTTTGTTTTCATTTGTTTATTTTAATACTCGCCTGTTTTCTCCACACGCGATTGTATTTACATTGCAATACTTTAGGCGCAAAGATGCAGGTTTGCTGGAGTAAAAGAGCCCCATAACTGGTTCTTTATCAGAACAACTTGACAACAGTTTTGCTTTATATTTTCAATTAGGAAACTTACTTGCTGTCTCATAAACACTTATTTCTAGATGATTCTGTGTACTGGTGGCTGGTTCCCTTGTGACAAAAGGGTCACAGAGTGCCTTGCACTTTAGTGGTCGACACCTGTGGTCAATTCCACGAGCAACGCAGGCAGATACAGACTGCATCAACACAGTGAATATAGCTTACGTGGTTGGGGAGCTGTACCGTACATCGCCTTCCAAAGTAGCGTCAATGGGTTGAAGGTAAGTGGAATACATGTCTGCCAACTACACGGAATGTTGTTTCGTTAAATAGTACTTTCATTGATATGGATTACAAATTAGTTAAATGCCGTTTCTGCTTTTGTCGATGACATCATACTTTTGTATGAAAATATTATTTCTCGTTAATCTCCACACATATGTTCGAGTTGGGTGGGTGGACAGTGGTTGATTGGTTCGTGGCAATATTTCTTTTAACTCTTCAATAACCAACTGCGTGCAGCTACACGGGAATTTAACAATCTTTGCATTTTTCACGCACCAGCAAGATGGGGCACTTGTATCATCCCACCAAATACACGAAGATTTTGTTCTCTGCAGAAGCAGGATTCGCCCTCTCTTCCTGCTGGTCTAGTCAGCAACGGCTTACTTTCGTACGGGCGTTAATTTAGTCAACCAAGCCTTGTTTATAGTCCGCATTTACCTCCCTTCCTGCTGGCGCAGATGTGTGGGTCTGGTGCGAATTCCTGCCACTCTGGTCGTGGTTGCTTGGCTGGTTTGGAGCGATGCAGTTCTGGTCATTTCTGGCTCCCTGGTTCCACAATGCTTCCCTCGCCAGATGTTTCACAGGAAATTACTTTGAAACCGTTTGAGAGTGTTTATGCACAAGCGACGCCGAGTGTTGACTCCATGAGAAGTATTGCTTCTCCTTTCCAGAGGACTACGTCGTGGGCGAGGAGGCTGCGAAGGCAAGGAGGCGTGTGTGTGTGAGGAAAATCCTAAGGAAAGAAACAGTTTGGATCGCAGTTTCGGGAGGAACAGGATGTTGAAAACATAAACAACGCCACTGTGTTCAACCTATTTCCGTTCAGAGTAGCATTCTGGAAAATTGCTTCCCTGAGTCTGCCAAGTGAGATCCCAGAAATTCTTAGGAACAACATCTTACATTGATGGAATATTCGTTGAGTGCCAGAACCGTAGTCATTTTGTTAAGTTGACCGTTGTGTACAGCTTTCATATAACGTCTACACATCTTTGTTTTAAAGCAACTGCTAAACACTGCGGAAGTTGCCTCCTTTTGGATATGGAGGAAACACATCCTGCTCAAAAGGGCTTGATGTTCTCCGCAATTAGAACTACAAGATACCTCCCGATAGCACATGTGTGCTGCTTGGGGCCGACCTTGAGAGTGCTACTGGAGCAGGCTTCGAGAGCACAAAACCCACAGCACTCCAGCTGATGGGGGAGGTGTCGGTGCACCACAGGCTGTGTGCGAGTCTTGCTGGGACAGGGACTGTGCAAAAGGAGGATGAGGGATGCTGGGTAGTCTGTTCTGGCACCGCTGAAGTCTTTCACGCATCCCCGTTTCCAGGCGTGGAGGAGTTGTTCTGTTTTCAGTGTAAGAGGGTGAGAATAGAGGAGACTTGATGGTTCTTTCAGAGTTGCTTCAGCGGACGTTACGTCATCAGTTTTGTGACGTCAGATGGTGACTGAGAAAGGAATGGACGTGAGTTTGTGACGGCGGGAGAAAAATGAATGGACTGGGACTGTAGCGGCTTCACAGGACTGTCGTGGCGCCCGTGGAGTCGTCATGAGGCCTCTGTTTAACTGATTCCCCGCTACCAATATGATGGAGGACGTAAAGAGCAACACGACGCGTGCAGGTAGATCTGAACTCAGAATTCACGTTGGGGTTTAGCCGTTTGAGAATCTCCGTAAGGCAACAGTGTCCTTTCTTTTATTTTTGTTGAGCGAGCTAGAATAAACATGTACCCTTCACCAAAAGGAACCCGGTTTTGTCCTGCTACATTGGAGTAGAGAGAAGTTCCCCTTTCTATAGCTCCAAGCCTGCGCATGCAATGTGTCAATAATTCCACACCACTCGGACCACTCTTCTACATCAGTTCCAAAGGTCTTTACACCGTTGGCAGACCATCGTGTGAATCACGTTGCTGAATGCGCTTGTGAAGACCGCGCGTAATCGGTGTCCTCCAGGGACTCCTAATTTGATCCGTGCAGAGTTACGTCCCTGGTTTTGCAGTGACCACTGGAGCGGAGATTGGTCCATGTCCAGCTGATTACGTTTGTGTTTGCTTTTCAAAGAGCCCTCGTCTCCCTTCGTCCGAGATAATTCATGATTTCAGAAGCTGGAGGGGTGG